>JZKD02S1611596.1:1583501-1598480 GCA_000966675.3 Picea glauca
TAGTCTTTTGGAGGTCCAAAAGCTTCCCAATGGGGAGGTGTGATCAGGGGATCAAATTTTGCTCAATTTTCAAAGTGTTCGGAATGAGACGAAAATAGTGCCATTGCGTCCGTCTATTCTTCCTGATTCCGGCGGTATATTTACTTTCACAAATGGAGTCCGTATGGAGGAGATATCGCGATCTGACCGCCAAGCCAAACAGGCAAAAATTTGGGATGTTGACTATACCTATCTGTACAGTCTGTACGGCCACGTGGAGGGTCGTAAAATCATGATGATGTGGCAGTTTGATGACATGGTGCATATTGGTTGGTTGTTTGTCGGTGAATGTTGTGCTGACACGTGTCACTATGTGGTTGGTTCATATGTTTGTGTTTATATAAAATGGTATGGAGGCCGTGGGGTTCGACCCCCAGACCTCCCCAAACACTAAAGTTTTAATAACATTCCGCTAACCAACAGTCCCTCCTTTGATCCTTGTTAACTATGCCTTCAATATTTTATTTAAAATTGATGTTATGTATAGAGGAAAAGGGGGGCGGGCCGGGGCCTAAGCCCTGACCCATGGTTTTATTGCAAATATAATAGGACCATATGTATAGTGGCGCGCACGCATGTTTATTGTTTGGATTGCAATGTATTACATTGCATATATGTATACCATATTACATTTAAAATGCGTGCGGGGTATTTTAACCTTTGGTTAATACATATGAACCCGTGGTTTGGTCGGTGTGTAACCGTGCGGGAGTTTTTAAAACGGATTAACCACTTTTGCACCCAGCGTTTGGTCTTATGGCCATATGACCCAGTGCCGAGGCGGTTAGGGGCTGGAGGTGCCCTAACCATTCTATGGTTTGTACCAGTGCGCGGTTGCATACGGGTCTTGGTTTTTCCGCTTAAATGAGCATGTGTGCTAGGTTTGAAGCACAAGGGTACATTTTGTAGAACCAGAGACAACAAAGTTGAAGAGGGAGACTTCAAGGAGGCTATATTCTTCATTTTTCGACCGTTTCAGGTGCCGAAAGATCCTAGACAGGGGTTTTGGGACACTGCGGAGCCATTGGAGCAGTCATGTTGTCATTTTGAGCACTGTAAGGCATGTTTTTTAGCACCTGTGAGAAATTTAATAATAATGATCCATTGGAAGTTGGACCAGGAGATGTAGCCCGGAGTGGGGTGAACTCCTTTATCAAGTTGTTGTGTTTATGTCTAATGTTCAATGATTTATGCTACTGTCTATGTGTATTTTCTACATAAGTAATCCTTAATTATGTGTTGCAAATTGATCTGGTTGCTTTAAACACATAAACATTTCACTTGCAATTATTATTCAAGTTTCAAGTCTTCTTCATTTTTAGACCAGATGGCTGGCCATAAATGGATTTCTATCCATTCAGAGCATTGATATAACAGTTATAACATTCCCCGATGGCTATATTTCTTCGCCATGGAGAAGTGCCATGTGTCATTGTTTTGATATCTTGGCAAAGTTCCAATTTTGCAAATTTTTCTTCTGTGAGGTTCCCTCTGGAACTTTCTGTAACTTTTCAATCTTAGCCCTCTTCTTACTTAGATTTCTAGCCTTCTTTCGAGTGAGATTCATCTTAGTATGCCTTTTTCCATTCTGATTCTTATCTTCTCCTAACATAGTTACTTCGTGCTGTTGAAATTCTTTCCTAGGATTCAGGGGTAGTACCTCTTCTTTGTCTAGGATAAGTACTTCAGTCTTCTTTTGGTATTTTAATGTTCTTGCAGCTTCGACATCTGGGCCTCTAGTGTTAAATAGATTCGATTTGTTCTCCTGTTCTGCAGTCAAGTGTGTGATCCTTCTGGTCATGAAATCTTTTAACTCTTGTTTCTTATGTTATAAAACTTCTTCTTCTTCCTTTCATCTGGCTCGATCTCTATCAATCCAAGGTTTTCCTAGTAACATGGTAAACAGGGAGTTGTCTTCAATAAATTTAATAATCTCGGAATCTTCTTTTGTCCAAGTTCCATTAACGTTCATAGGTATGCGGGCAAGCTTCCCACATAGGTTTATCAACTTTCCTCTGAATAGTCTTATTCCTCCTAATGAAGGGATCATAGCAGGCTTCCCTATGGCTTCCCAAGTTCTTTGTGTCATGATATTCACCCATCTTTCTTCATATAGAACACAATCAATGTCGAGGTCTCCTATTGTTACTTTAATGCCTTCTTTTTCCTTGAATATCTCTGATAGTCTGACATGTCGATGGTTATTCAAGGTTTCGTTTATTTGTAGCAATGCTTTCTCTCATTCTTCCTGGGATTCTGCCATTTTTGGATTTGCCTTAGGGTTTTCTTTATTTATATTCATTTCTTCCATCTTAGCAATCATTCTAGGGAAATCCAACACTTCATGGTCCATAGCTTTACAACAAAGACAACTAGGTATTTTCCTAGGTCATTCCTTAGCAAGATGTCCCAATCTTTTGCAACTATAACAGAGGGTTAATCCTCTCTTTCTTTTAAATGATCCCCAACCTTTCTGGTACTGCGCACTAGGATCATGGTATCTAAGCTACAAAAAATTCTTTCTAGGATCCTGCATCCATTTGTTAGTCAAAACATTCTTTCTATGCATAGGTATAACATATCTTTCACTATTCTTATCAGATCTACTCATATCAATCCTTATTTCATCTATTAGTGCCCTAGTTTTCAAGCTAGGATAGAACCTATCAAACATACCTAGATCCATACTTTAGAAACAAAAAATTCCACTTATCTTACTTCTACAGAGAACAAAGCTTTCAGATCTAAAACTTTTCACTATTATTACCTTTATCAGAGAACAAAGCTTGTATAGATTACCTCTTTTAATCATAAATTCTCACTTTTACCCTTCTTAGAGCACAAAATCTTTCATATATTGCTTCTCTCCTTCAGATCCGACTTATTTTCTTCAGACCGAAATTCTTTATTTTAGCATAGAGCTTTATAAATCAAGTAGAATACTGCATGCTAGAGAGACATATCTATGCAAAAATATTTCACAACTTCAGGATGAATATTTTCACAAAGCTCCTTCTGTCTTAGTTCCTAGCAATCACAGTTTTAGGTCCCAACAATGGAACCATTTGTTGGCACATAGGGGCATACCTAGGGTTCAATGCTACAACAACGCACCAACAAAACCCTAACTACTGACCCTTTCAAAAAAGCATGCGAGGAAGATGAAGTCTCACCTGAGGTAGAGGTAGGGGTGGTTGCAAGACTCAAGTGTATGCAACCTTATCTGGGACACAGATCTGTGATTATAATACTTAACAGATCACTTAGCATCAATAGTTCATCAATATTCAACCAATAACTACTGTGCAGATAAGACAAAACATCACATCATTCACACTAATCTAATTCCATTAATCACTTAACAAAAATAGATGGATCAAATATAGAAGAAGCAAGCACTGATCACATTCATAGAAGTCAGATCTAACATTCTTACACATCATTAGCACAAAGCATGAACAAATTTATCTATCTCCATCAAAGCACTTAGAAAGAGAGTCATAAACAAATTAATACAAGCACATAGCACAACAAAATAGTATTTACGTGGTTCACCCCCACCCTAGGGCTATGTGCACCAACTCTTCTTCTTTATTGTCTTCAGTCAATCAGTTACAAGCACATAGCCTCAAAACCCTTACTCCGCACAGGACAAAACATTTGTGCAGCTCGCTAGATCCTTCTTCCTTGCATTCCATCACTAAGCCTTACACAGTCTTACTACAATGACTTTTACTTAGCTCTACAAGTCTCACACAGTCCTGCACAAAGCACTTACAAACTCTACTTTCACTCATCATATATCCACATCACATAGATGCACCGCCACTTCTATCTAGCCTAAGCATCTATTTATATATACAAAATAGGCCTAAACATGGGTAAACCCATGGGTCGATGTCCCATTCCCATTACATATTCCCACATCCAAAAAACGACCCAAAAAGGGGCCAAGATCCCATGATCTCTGCTTCGTCTTATGCTCCTCCTTCGATAGGCTGTCGAAATCCAAAACAGGTCAACATGACCAAGAATCTCCCAAAGCTTGGTCAATGGCCAACAATCCCCTCCCTTAGAAAAAAAGGGTATTAACATATGAATAAATAATTAGCCCCTCAAGCCCCCTCTCTTGTGGAATCATAGCCCCCTATAACTTTAGTCCTTGTCTGTCCAGCAACCAACCATGTATTTATTATTAATAATGATAGAAAACATTAGGCACACTGGCCTTTTAATGATTGTTTGGGAACCCTGTCCTCTCAGCATTGTAACAATACATTTTTTAAAATGGGGGTTCGAAACTTGGGTTGTTACATCCCCTCTCCCTTATTTTGGCACTTTCCTCAGTGCATATACAAAATAGAGATCAAAATCTCAAATTTATTCAAAAAGTTGTGGGTACTCTACCTGCATGGCATCTTCATTCTCCCAGGTAGCATCTTTAGGATCGTAGCAGGTCAACTGAACTTTTACCAGCTCTATAATTCGATTCTGGAGCATTTTGACTTTTTTGTCCAATACTCGCACTGGCTGAACCTAAAAATATCCCTCTATCTCTACCTAAATCAGATGCCAATCAATAAAATGGTTAGGATAATGTACATATTTCTATAGTAAAAAGACATGAAATGCATTATGCACATTCATGGAAGCAAGCAATGCAACCATGTATGCAACTGGCCCTATTCTGTCCAATATTTCAATTGGACCACAGAATTTGGCTGCCAGCTTTGTACAACTACCCAATTTCAAAGCTATTTTCTTGGGATTCACTTTCGAAAGTACATGCTCCCCTACTTTAAATTATCTATCCATCCTATTCTTGTCTGCATAAACTTTCTGTCTATCTTGAGTTGCCTTTAAATTTTTCTTGGTCTTAACCACCTGGTCTTCCATGTCCTTGAGCAACTTCGATCCAAGTACCACTCTATCTTTTGGGTTGTCCTAGCTTACTGGAGTATCACATTTCCTACCGTACAAGGCTTCAAATGGGATCATTCTCAATGAAGCTTGATACCCATTATTATATGCAAACTCAACCAATTTTAAGTAATCTTCCCACTTAGATGGCTTATCCATCACATACATTCTCATCATATCTTCAATTATTCGATTGAATCTCTTTGTTTTCCCATCCATTCGGGGATGATATGTCATGATAAACTTTATATTTGCGCCAAATCCTTTAAACAACCCCCTCCAAAAATTGGAGGTAAACTTTGTATCTCTATCTGAGGCGATTGTCCTAGGTATCCCATGAAACCTAGCAATTTCCTTCATGAAAATTTCTGCAATATTAGCCACTATATGTGTTGTCTTCACAGGCACAAAATGAGTAGCCTTTGTTAATTTGTCAACCATCACCATGATTGAATCATGTTGCTTATTCGTTGTGGGTAATCTTGTGATGAAATCCATGGTGATCACTTCCCATTTCTTCTCTAGAATTGGCAATGGCTACAACAAACCCGTTGGGTGCCTATGCTCAGCCTTCACCTTCTAAAATTCCATACATCGAGTGATGTAATCAGCAACATCCTTCTTCATTCTTGTCCAAAAGAACCGGCTTCTTATTGCTGTAATTGTTTTCTGGTAACCGGGATGTCCATCATAAGGAACATCATGCATTTACTTTAGTACCAAATTCCTCAGTTCTCCATAACTAGGAACATAGATTCTGTTTTTATGCATGAGTAATCCATATTCCTTTATCTCGTACTCCTTTATTTTCTACTGTACATCTCCTTGCTGTAATATTTCCTTTACCTATAGGTAATGTTGGTTTGTAACAAGACCATCTAAAATTATGTTCTTCAAGTCTGACTGATGCATACTGACAGCAATAGCATGCATGATATGCACTCTTCTACTAAGTGCATTGACAACTTTATTTTCCTTTCCTTTTATATGCTTGATATCGAAGTCATATTCACTTAAAAATTCCAACCATCTTGTTTGCCTAGCATTCAATGTTGGTTGCTCAAAAATATACTTTAAAGGTCAATGTGGTTTTTCCTTAGTTCAAATTTCTTCCCTATGAGATAATGCCTCCACATCCTCAAGGCACAAACAATAGAATAAAGTTCCAAGTCTTGCGTGGCATAGTTCCTCTCATGTTCCTTAATATTTCTGGACTCATATCCAATGACATCTCCATTTTGCATGAGGACTCCCCCAAGTCCTTCCTTACATGCATCTGTACATACCACAAAAATTTCATTTGGGTCAACAATATTTAACACAGATGCACTAGTAAGTACTTCATTCAATAGATTAAAATTATTTTCACACTTGAGTGTCCATTCAAATTTATTTCCCTTCTTTTGCAAGGAAGTGATGGTATGAGCAATCTTAGAGAACCCTACTATGAATCTTTTGTAGTAGCCAACTAATCCCATAAAATATCTGACGTCTGACACAATTCTGGGTGTTGGCCATCCTATAATGGCTTCAATCTTCTCTGGATCTACTGCTATGCCCTGATCTAAAATAATGTGTCCCAAGTAATGGATCTACTTTTGATAAAAATAACACTTACTCAACTTGGCATACAATTGTTGTTCTCTCAATACTTGTAACACGAGTCTTAAGTGATGTTCATGCTCCTCTTCAGACTTAGAATAGATAAGTATGTCATCCAGGAATACCATGAAAAAATTATCCAAATAATTTATGAATATGTCATTCATTAAGAACATGAAGACAACTAGTGCATTGGTCAGTCCAAATGGCACCACTACAAATTCATAATTCTCATACCTGGTCCTCAAGGTTTTCTTATGAAGGTATTGTTCCTTGATTCTTACCTGATGGTATCCTACCCTCAAGTCAATCTTTGAGAATATCTTTTCTCCTCTTATATGATCAAATAGGTCATCAATTCAGGGTATAGGATACTTGTTCTTTATAGTGTACTTTTTCAGTTGTCGAAAGTCAATACACAGCGTCAAGGTTCCATCCTTCTTTTTGACAAAAATTATTGGTTCTCCCCAAGGTGAAAAACTTGGACGTATGTATGCTTTTTTAAACAATTCCTCCAACTTAATTTGTAATTCTTTTAACTCTGGTGTGCTTATTATGTAATGTGTTTTTGACACCGGGGCAACTCCTGGCACTAAATCAATTGAGAAATCTATCTCCCTTCTTGGTGGCAATCTAGGTATTTCTTTGAATACATCTTCAAATTCCTGTACTACCGAGAAATCCTCGAGGCCTGGACCTTTTGTATTATATGGATCTTCCACATGAGTTGCATACAATTGAAATCCCTTCCTAAAACATATTTTTAGCTGTAAGGTTGAAATCTCCCTTATAGAGATGGGTTTTGGAGCTCCTTTCATAGTGCTCTATTTTCCATTTCCATCAAGACATTTAAATGTCTTGTTATGAAAATCTAGGACAACATGATTCTTGTCCAACCAATCCATTCCAATCAGAATATCATAAGACCCCAATGGTATGATATTTAGATCAATACTAGTATTCATGCCATTAAGACTAATGGAACATCTTATGACCATGTCATGGATTCGTCTTTTGGTTCCAGTGGATAACTAAACCAAACTTGATTTTCCAAGTTTACTTTTCTCCAAATGTAATATATCCACTATATTAGGATCAATGTAGCAATGATTTGCTCCTGAATAAACCAAAATAGAAACAGGTTCATTTATGATATTACCTTCCACCTCGATCATATTGGACTGGTACTCTGCTTGTCAATCATTTAAAGATGCATAGATTCTTCCCATATCTTTGAGTGTTGTAGCTTCTTGGATGTTGTGAACAGTCTTCACTCTATCCTTTATGTGTGGGAAATCCTTGTACAAGTGATCTTCCTTGCATCCCCAACATTCTATTGGTGGTCTTCCCCTTTTTCCCAAGGAATATTCCTTCTTGAAATCTCCCTTAGCATACTAATCTTGATGATTTCTATTAGGCTCATTCCTATTGAAGGAAGGTTTGAATCCTTTCCTCCTCTGATTTGACTTCGCATTTTTCTTGTCCTTCCAACATTTCCGTGGAGATTCTCTTCCCTGGATTTGCTCATACGGGTATTTAGCCTTCCTGATGGCTTCAGTCAAGGTCTTGGGCTCATCATATTTGATCTTTTCCTTATAAAAGGTTGGCATCCCATTTAGAAATCTTTGTATTTTCACTTTCTCATCACCAATGAACCTAACATACTTTAAAAATCCCAAGAACTTCTTCTCGTACTCTACCATAGTCATGCTTCCCAACCTGAGTTCAAAGAACTCCTACATTTTCTTGTCATAGAAATCCTCTGATAGGTACTCCTTCTAGAAGTACTTCTTGAACTGCTTCCAAGTGATCCTACTCTCATTAATGTGCTCCACTTGCTTCAGTTGGTCCCACCACAGTGCATCTTTCTCGTGTAAATGGTAGGTGTCAATCTTGGCTTCTAGATTTGATGAATAGTTATGCAACTGAAAACATCTCCTGGGCCCAAGAAACCATGCTTCAATGTCATCTTCTCTTTCTCTTTCACCCTCAAATGAAGGTGGCTTGAGATTCCCCAACTCTCGTTGAAAACTATCTACCTCTTGTTTCCTTCTTTGGTGTCTAACAGAAGACACCTATGGATTGCTTATGGGATCATCCGATGCATAAAAATTTCTTTCTGAGTAAGGAGGTGAGTGGTGTCTATGATCTCTGTTATCACTTCTGGAATAACCATCTCTTCCATGATCATCCCTTCTTTCATGGCACTTTCCTTCTTACTATTGTATTGAGTTTGATCCCTTCTTTGTTTGTCTCTACAACTAATTTAATATTTGCAACACTTGAGCATTTATCTGAATTTTCTCTCTCATCAATCTCTCGTTGTCTGCTTTGTAGCTCTGCACTTCCATATTCAGGATTCTTACCATTTCTATTAACATTTCTTGTTCTCTTTTTCCCTTGCATCCATTGGAATCTGTCTCTGCATTACCAACTATGGTATTCTGGCCTTCATCCTCCTTATCATGATTGGAGGCTCCCTTGCCTTCTTCTATTTCCTCAATACGCATCCTAAATTGATGTGTTTAAACCCTTTAATTTTGCAAAATGTGCAAGTGATCCTTTTGTTAGAATTATGCATATGATAAACAAAATTGCCAAACCAGGATACATGTCTCTTTATTTTTTTTGTGCATGGATATCATATCCCCATTCTCTAAAAATAACGGTGTCCTGTTATCCTTGGTTGACACAGAATTTCATCCTACGTAGGCACTTCCTTCAAACCACCTTCCCAGGGGACCATGACTAGAAACTATGGCTAAATCCTTATTTAGCACTTTTCTGTCTCGAAGACCACCAATTTGGCCCTGAGCCCTCCTTCCCTCAGCTCTCAATCTGCATATGACCATATCCATGACCTTGTTCTTAGATGAAAAGCGCTTGTCTAGAGATTTGGGACTTTAGAACTTTCAGCCAGGACTGGATCAATGGTCCTTGTCCTCTTTCATGATCAATGATTGAGATCCACTTCGGGACTCCACGGTTTGGGAGTATAAAATTTCCTTTCTTGCCTCTTCCCCGAATGATTTTACCTGGAGTTCATGATCTACCTATGGGTGTCCTCCCACAGATAAGAAGTTGTGAATCGCTTCGAATCTTCGGGTTTCAGAAGTTTCAAACTTTCCTCCTACACGTTCTCCCAGAGTTCTTTCACCCGAAGTCGACGATCCTTCGATGTGTGTCTTCTGGGATCAACGGTCAATATGTACTTCGATCTTCCGGCTTTTGGGAGTTTTTGACCCAATGCAACTTGTCACATCTTTCCCCACTGGAGTGACCAGTCTTCAGATTGCACTATCTGTCGCCACGTGGTGAAATACTAGAAGCGGACACGTGGCCCAATTGGACGGGTGACACATGTCATGTTCTAACTGTCATTTCAATACTCCATATGCTCAAAACTTACTGACACATGGCACACATCCCATGTGTCCATGTCATCCCTGGTGACATCCGCAAGCCATGTCACTTCATAAATTTCAAGGTCCACATCACCTTCTGGTGATGTCATCGTGCCCCATCACTTCGTCTCTTCGGTCTCCGGGACTTTGGGAGTTTCCACACTAACACACTTCCAATTCTCCCAAACTCCAATTTCCCGAACCGGAAAAACTACCACCATGTGTCTCCCTTATTGGATGGCCCATATTAACCCCAGACTTTGGGACTTCAGAAGTTACCATTGGAAGGATCAACGACTGCCATTCCTTCGGGCCTTTGGACTTCGGAAAACTCAAACCTCAACTTTTTTCGAAATGTTTTTATCTAAAGGTCGCGATCTACTGACGTGTGTCTCCTATGGATAGATGGCTACTATTTATTTGGGTCTTCGTACTTGAGAGAACTCACCTCCCAAACTTCACTTTTACCTGAAGTGTGTGCATTTCCACCATGTGTCCTCTTGGATCAGACGACTGTGATTCACTTCGGCTCTCTGGGCTTCAGAAATATCAATTCTCAACTTCTCCTTGCTCACATTTTCCCGTAGTTCTTTCACCTAGAGCACACGATTAGTTGACGCGTGTCCTCCTACAGATCGATGGTCCTCGACTACTTCTTATATTCAAAGGTTCTTCTATCGAGTACTAACATGTCACATCATGACATGCCTTTCAATTTTTGGGGGAACGCATCGACGTTTTGGAGTAACCCATTTTTCACCCCACAATTCTCCTGACACTGACACATAACCCCTTGGTGAAACCATGGTTTGGATTGCAAGACCACCTTGGGAAATTATCTCACATGCAACTTGGTTCCTCATAATGCCTCCTATCCGTTGGTATCTCTCTCCCATGGGATCTGACAGTTGTGACCCTAACCCTTGCTTCCTTTACATAGAATGACCCTTATTCACCTGTCTTTCGATCTCATATCTATCCTGATCCTACAATGGCGATATCTCTTGAATTCAAAGGGGAACGATCATGATCCTTCGAACCCTTATAAAGGATCTATGGCATTCAAACTCTTTCATGGATTCTGCAATGCCATTCCTCTTGAGATTTTCAACTCCACGGTCGGAGTTCGATCTGTAACCACAAGACTCTGACCAATAGACCCAATCCATACCAGTCCGATGTTTCAACCAGAAGCTCTGATATGTTACTATAACATCCCCAGCCACCCACAGGCTGGGGGATGCTACCTTCAAGCCCACCCTTTCACTTATTACTCTTACCGATACGTTCTTTCATTAATAAGAATGCATAAGATATAAGATTTAGCGAATTGCAAAGCAATATCCAGCAAGCATGCATAATCTAAGATTTAGTTAAACGATAATTAAAATAAACAATGGAATACATTCATACACAAATAATAATATCACAATAGAGACCACTTATCTTTATAAAAAGGAAACACCAACTGGCTTCAGACCAAGGACGTTCCACCCAACCGTAGACACTATTGTTCCAAATCTCAATAACAGCATCACCCCCGAGCCAGGGATATGAATCAACAAGGATGGTTCTAGACTATTACTTGGCTTCCCAAAATAGTCAACATCCAAGCTCTCACAGGCTTCCCAGCTCTCACAACAATCCAAGTATCGATCTCTCTTCTACCCAACTTGCACCACCCAAGAGAACTAACCTCCACCCTTCTCTGCCGTGTAGTCCCTCAGGTAGTCCTTCTCCTTTTTCTATGGCCTCCAACACAACTGATCCAAAATATCCATGATGGAACTCTTAGGAGTAGCAGTTGTGAGAAAAATGGGGCACATGCCAACGCATCTCAGACATGTAGGCCCAAAGTCATGGCTGGATTGCACCAACGATCATTATAACCAACTATCCCATGGCTAATATTTAGCAGTTCGGTTCCCTTTCCCCATCCAATATGCGAATGAGGATGGATCAATGAATGGGTGAGTGAGTGCATGAAAGTGTGTGAGGGCAATGAATGAACGTATAGAAAAATCAGTGAACAAGCCATCAGTCAAACTCCCCATTAGACTAGAGGTGGGTTTAAGTAACTTTGTGGGGAATCAAGAACCTCCTGGCCTTCCCTAAGAAGCTCATGTAACTGATCCCCTCCCTTAGGAAAAAAGGGTAATTAACATAGGAATAAACACTAATCCCCTCAAGACCCCTCTCTTATGGAATCATAGCCCCCTATAACTCTAGTCCTTGTCCGTCTAGCAGCCAACCATGTATTTATTATTAATAATGATATAAAAAATTACATGTCTTGGGAACACTGGCCTTTTAATAATTGTTTGGGCACCCTGGCCTCTCAACATTGTAACAATACATTATTTAAAATGGGGGTTCAAAACCCGAGGTGTTATAGTCAACTATATGGATGATAGACTTGTCAACTAATCGACTGTCTGATGTAAATATCTAGTCGATCGCTTAATCAAATGTTTTCATATGTTCTTTGATCACCTGACCGACTAATTCCAGGATAAGTGTGATGAATCATCAAAACCTGAGGTTACAAAACATATAAGATAAATTTGTATTGTACCTTATATTTGAGTTCTTTGGATTTGTTTCTCTCATGCACATCAAGTGTATGTGATTTGGAGCTCTTGATTGCTACCATTTTTATGCGATTTTATTTCTCGTGCATTTTGGAATCAATGAAAATATCCATTAAGGGATTTTTCTAGGCTAATCCTGATGCAATACTCAATGTATTGAATGTGGGGACAAAGACTCCATACTGTTGACGCAATTTTAATAAAATGGCAATAATATTTTGTTTTTCTTGCATGGATTTGTCAATACCACATCCTTTTATTTGTAGAATTAGGGACTTGAAATTTGTGAAGAAGTATTGGATATTCTAAAAAATAATCATATATAAGTAGTTAAACTCAATCTTGAGCTTGTGGCATCTCATATTTTCCTATTTTCCAAAGAGACCTTCCATAGTTGTCCAAATTGCATTTGGAGTAGAACAAGATTCAACATGAAACAATATCTCGAGAGAAATTGACATACAAATGAGACCTAAGGCCTCATCCATGTGGTTTAGGTATTTTTATGTTTTGATCGACGGTGTGGGTTCAGTCTCTGTATCCATGGTCATTCAGTATAATCCCCTACATATGAGATGAAGTAGAATTTTTATATTCCACTCAAAATAATTAATTTCTACCTTTAATTTTAAGTGGAACTTTTACTTTTACCTGAGGTTCTTGTCTTATTGATGTCTTCTTCCTTGATTCTTACCAAGTGGCATATGGATCTAAAGTCTATATTTGAAAATATATTTTCTCCTCTTAGTTGATCAAAGAGGTCATCAATTTTGGGTAAAGGGTATTTTTTCTTCGAAGTGGATGTATTCATTGTCTAAAGTCAATACATAGCCTCCATGTTCCATTCTTATTTTTAACAAAGATTATTAGTGCACCCTAATGTGAAACACTTGGAGGTATGTATCCTTTCTACAATAATTTTTCTGGTTGCATTTTTTGATGGGATAGAATGACATGTTCAAGCAGGTAAGGGAAACCACCCGACATAAAGTTCTAATTAGACCCACTCTCATTTGGAGTAGCATTTCCAACCATATTGTTTGATATAGGTGGATATTAGTGGCCACCCACCTATTAAAACTGGCTCAAAACAATCTTCTAGCCAGTTACAATTTTTAGCAATTTTTTGGTTCTTAAACTTCCAGGGCCATTTTGAGGGCCTAAATGAAGTTTTTTCTAGATCAATCACCTAAATGATAAGTAAAGGCTCTGATTGAGCCCTCAAAATGAATCTCCTCAACAATACCTTTACAACAAGATATCGTGCGCCCCAAACATAGATTTTATGCCAAAGTTACGTCCCCAGGAAGTGGATACACCAAACTACCCAAAAACAGGGTGCACAAAAATGTTGGATTTTGATCTTCCAGGGTTAGGGTTTTGTATTTTCTTTATGTTGAAAGGGCCTTTAGAGCCTCATTGTAATCATATTCTTTAAAATTTGATTATCTATCACATCTCTTCTCAGAGATAAGTTGCCGCCATTCTAGTGAATCTTTCACTTTGTATTTCTATAGTTTTGTACATTTCGCTCATTAATAGAAATCGTGTATTATTGTATCTTTGTGTTTATTGTTATATCTATGCTATATCTCTGTTACATTATTGGATATTCGATATATCTTTGTACATTTCTTTATTATATCTACGCTCTTATTTCGTGCTGAAAAATAAGTTGGATCATTGTTGGCCTGGATACCAATCTAAATAACTAACTATCTAAATATGAATCTAAGAACTGAAGGTTCTTAGATGAATTAAATTCTAAAATTAAACTAAAATTATGCTAATTGAAACTAAGCTAAGATGCAGTTCTACACTAAACTAAAACTATCTTTATGAGAAGCTATATAATTAAGATTAAACGCAACGAGGAAATATATCATCCAAACAAGAAATAGTTCATACATTCAAGTGTTGAATAACACTGTAATGTAATTAAACAAGTTAACAAAAAATTGCGCCCAAGTTTAATAATATTATCACTGCGTTTAATAAAGGAAAAAGGTGATAATCCATGCTTGAGAGAAAACTGCAGAAATATTTAACAAAAATATACTAATAAGAAACAAATAAGAAGTAAACTCATTAAGAAAAATATCAACCACATTCAGAGAATCACGAGTCTCCAAAATGCCTCTTGCTCTTTATCTATACGAAATAAGTAATACTATCCGAATTCAAAAGCACAAAATTCTTGTATTCTTTACATTCATTTGTTTTATAGAATACGAAGGGAATATTTTCACATTCTTCTTGTAAATGTGTTGAAACTGCACATAATAGATCTAGCTATAAAACACTACATACATTTGCAGAGAGAAATTGAGAAAGAAGAAGAAGGAGAGAAAGAATGGAAGAATTCTCATTAACCGTAATGAATAATGAATAATTTACACATGATATACTATGTATAACTCAAT
>JZKD02S1611596.1:1598657-1617970 GCA_000966675.3 Picea glauca
ACCCGATGATATCTAATGTAGATTCTACTGCATAATTAATCCTAAAGGTGATGGTGCTCTTTATGTATCGAAGGATATGATTTGTAGCCTTCCAATGTAGCTCATGCGGCTCCTGCATGAACCTGGAAACTATGCCAACTGCATAGGAGAGGTTTGGTATGGAGTGTGTTAGATACACCAATATCCCCACTAGTTGTTTGTATAGTCTGTTGTCATCCAGTGGAGTCTCCCCGCCTTCCTCAAGTTTGACTCCTGATAGGAAAGGAGTCGGAGCAGACTTGCAGTCTATCATGTGAAATCTCTCAAGGAGATCTCATGCATACTTGGCCTGAGACAGTTTGATTCCTGATGCATCCCAACTGATCTCAAGTCCAAGGAAGAAGTGTAGTAGACCCATGTCCATAATAAAAAACCTATCATGTATAATCCTCTTGATTGCAACAATCACTAAAGTCGAGCAATCGGTGATCAAAAAATCATCAACATATAAAACCAAGAGTAAAAGTGAAGTAGTCATCTTGAGCATGTAGAAATTTGAGTTTGATTTACAACGTACAAAGTTTTGTGACAATGGGTAGGAGTCCATATTGGTATACCATGACCTTGGAGCCTACTTGAGGCCATAAAGAGACTTCTTTAGTCGACAGACCAAAGATGAGTCGTGCATAAATCCTCGGGGCTGCTCCATATATATATTCTCAGAGAGATCACCGTGAAGAAATGCATTCTTCAAATCCATCTGATGGAATTCCCATCGCTTGATTGTCGCAATGGCAAGTGCAAATCGTATGGAATCCATATTCTCTACTGGAGCGAAGGTCTCATCATAGTCAATACCATGCACCTGCTAAAGGCCTTTGGAAACTAGCCTAACTTTGTATCTGTTAATCTGTCCATCTACTATGCTCTTGGTCCTGTAGACCCATCTTCTTTGACAAGTTTCCTCCTAGAATGAAGGGGAACTAGATCCCAAGTCTGGTTCTCAAGGAGGGATTTGTACTCCTCATGCATGGAGGGTTTCCAAAAGGGATTTATAGCAACCTCACCATAAGAATATGGATATGAAGACTAAACCAAGAAAATATTCTTGGAGGGAAATGGTTTAGTGTAAGTGAGTGCAATAGGAGGCTCCTAGAAATCAGATCGAGTCCTCCTAGTATTGACTAGATCACCAACAAGATCCCCTACATCCTGAAGAGTAGTTTGTTCCCACTTGGGCCTCTACTTTGGCTCTGCAACTTCATCTAGATGCTCTAACTCTGCATCTAACTGTACTGACTCTGAATATGAATCATTTGATTCCTTTGAATTAGAACTCTCATCTGAAGAAGAATAGACATGTGCATGCTCATCATCTCAGAAAGATGGAAGAATGAAGGTGTCTGCATGCGGCTGATGAGGTACATGTGAGACACTTTCCTCGAATTGGAAACTTTTCTCAATGATGATTTGGTCCGAGGAAAGATAAATAATTCCATATCCCTTCACATCATCGGGGTATCTAACAAAAATACACTTAGTGCTCTATGGATGAAGTGCCTTCCTCTTTTCATAGGGAATCCAGGCCCATGCACGTGAACCGAAAATGTGAAAGTGGGTCACTTCTGGTTTGAGGCCACTCCAAGCCTCATAGGGGATCTTATCCTTGACAGATATACAGGGAGATCTATTTTGGATGTATGTTTCACAATTAAGTACTTCGACCCATAGTATCAATGGTAGTGACTTGGCATGTGTTATCACACTAAATTTCCTTGGGTCTTTTAGTTTGTTTTCAATCCTTTTTTAAGCCTTAGATTTTAAATTTTCTTTTAAAGTCTCATCCCTTTAAAATTTAGGTTTGGTAGGACCCCTTAGATGATTAAATTTTTTGAGTATTAACTCTAATTTGATCCTCAAATTGGTTTTTGATCCTTGAACCATTTTATCTCATGACTTATTTTGGTCCCCTTCATGACTTGTCCCTAGGTCGATCCCTCCCATGACTAGATTGATGTGACACTCCTCTCTCCTCACTCATGACCTCATAGGCACTCCTAAATTTCCTCACTTACCTATCTAATCACGTTTTGAAGTGGATGCATTGCCTACTCATCAGACAGTTCCATAGCTCCTATAACGTTCATCACACTTCCACCTCGAGCCATGATTTCTGTCATGTCCCTTGTTTTCAGTGCGAGAAGTCAGTTAAATACGCCTTCAAATATATTTCATTTATGAGCCTTGGTAACAATTTCTAATTTTGAAAATCTCAACAGTGTTGCGCTGTGCAAATTCACAAGTTCTGATCAGGTGACTGCATGTCAACCAAATCCAATGCTGAGAAAGATTCCAAGGTCAAAGTTTTCTCGATTTCATCCTAAGATTGCATTGGAGATCTCAACAGGTGTCTAATCCACAAACATCCCATGTTTCCTCCTCTGCATATTAATTTTCACAGGAAATTTGTTCTTGGGTTTTCGGTTTGCTAAGATTGCAGAGTTGTAAGGGACCCATATTCGCATGGTAGCCTTGTCTTTTCTCTTCTTCAAACCTATAAACTTCCTTGCCTGTATCTATGGTCTGATTATTGTTGTTTACCTTAACTATTGAAATCGCAAGCCTGTAAATAGCCTATCTTCTCTATATGCATTGCACTACCTAGAGGAGCTGCTCAAACCCTCTCTGTTTTCCTTACTTCCTTTCACCTTGGAGTTTGGCACTTTTTTCTCAATTGCAGAGGGCCAATTTCAGATTACACCCTCACTGTTTACACTCTAGAATACCTATACAAGCCTAAGAGTATAGTTCCTAAATTCAAGTTTGGCCTACTAGCATCAGTTTGTCTAAAAGGGTCAGCCTTATATATTTTGAATACCTATTCAAATCCTTCTGATCATTACTATCCCTTAAGCCTTTCAAAAGCCCTCATTTTGAGCCATGGATACTCCTCAATCGAGGAAGACACGGAAAGGTGGCAAGGTGGTTAGTAAAGAACCGGTGGAAATGCATATTTTTGATACAGAGCCCATGGAAAGAGAGGCCTTTCAGAGAGTAGGGTGCCTCTCTTTCTGTCAAAACATGTAGAGAGGCCATCTAGAGGTAGCAAGACAATTTTAATTATAGTTTGATGGCAGGAAAACCAAGGTTGGGGATTTGGAGTTTGAGGTGGCTGAAGCCTCTATCTCTGCTGCAACAGGGATCCCCATTACAGGTGAAAAGTGGTTCAAAGCCATGGTTTTGAGTTCAACCTATGAAAAAGATCTCTTTAAACTTGAATATGAAGCCATTGATTTTTCAAAACATATGTTAAGGAGTCAATTGATTGAACAATTTGATAGGTTATTGAAGATCATATAGACATATGGGGAGATTTAACACATTGTACCAGTACCATATAAGGTTGTTGCTACATTTTACTAGTAAGGTTGAGATGAATATTCCCTATTACTTGTTGAGGAGCATGGGTAAAATGTCAGACATGATACAAGCCAAATACAAGGATGTGGATTCTATCCTTTTTCATTCTGGATTAATCAAAATGTTGGTCTTTGAGGAATTGAGTAAGAAAGATATTTCATGGAAGAATTTTGTTGTTACTTCTCATTTCAATTTGGATCTAGCACCAACTCCTCAATCACAGAAGGCAAGTCCTTTATCACCCACCAGTACTTCTAAAGAAGGGACCAATAGGAAGAGAAAGGGTAGATCCCCTGTTCAAGTTTCAGGGATCAGCAAGTAGGTCATAGAAGCTGAGGAGGAAGTTTGTCCTTCTCCACATATAGAATTTTCACCAGGGTTAGAAGAGGTAACTTCTTCTACTAAATATACATCCAAGAGAGGGAAGAAGCTTCTCTTTCCCTCTTCTCCTCCAGTAGTCAAAATCAAGTGTAAAAGGAATTTCACAAGGTCATCAATTCATAAGGAGGTTTTCAAAGAGCGGTCTTTACCAGAAACCCCTATTCAAAAGAAGAAGGGTAAGAGCATTGAAAATCCTGTGGAGGAAAAATCAGAAACCCTTATTTAGAGGAAGAAGGGTAAAGGTAGTTCTCAGCCTATTGAAGGGAAACAAGAAACCCATGTACAGAAGGGTAAGGATAAAGGTACCAAAAGACCTTTGGAGAGTAAATATGAAACCTCTGAGAAAGGCATTGAGAAGCCTGTTGAAAGAAAAGATGAAACCCCTGTGCTAAGAAAGAAGAATAAAAGTAAATCCATAAAGGAACCTAATGAGGTAGAAAAAACACTTCCCATGTAGGAGGAAGAGGAGTCTGAGAAAAATCCTAGTGAGATTGTACATGACACTAATCCTCTTGATAGCCAGACCTACAAAAGGCTTATCAAGAAGCTTAGATATGAAAGAAAAGAAATAGCTTGTCTTAAAGCAGAAGATAAGGTCAACTTGGCTCAGATGAAAGAGCTCATGGATGGCTACAGTCACACCCTTGACTTATCAAGGTTTGTAGCAAGAAAATATTAGCTCCTTCATAGACAGTTAAAGAATATTTACAGGAAAAACAAAGGCTTTTAGTCTTAGAATAGGAAGCTAAAGGCTGAGCTTAAGCACTTTCAAGATGAGGTAGCCCAATGAAATTTGTAAGTGCTGGTTGAAGCTTCCATTGAGGATGACAAACCAGTAGCTAAGGATATCACAACTACATAGAGGAAGCCCACCAATGCTAAGAAGAAGAAGTCTACTATGTCAATTGAAGATCCCCTTTCTACCAGAAGGAGTGTGAGGTTAAATGTCAAAATGACAAAATAGATGGTAAAAGGTAAGCCCCATTTTTTAGGATGTTCCTTTTTGGGGAGGGTTAATTGATAGGAAAATATTGTCTCCACCATCTATATAGGTTTCTAAGTGTTTAAATATCTAGGTTTTGAGTTTTTGCTAAATGCTGGCTTCCCCAGTGGTAAAGAGCACTACCTATTATACAGTCAAGGGACCTACGTAAAATGGTTTTGTCATCATGGAAGACCACAAATTGCTCCGCACATGTTCAAGGTTGAAGGCGTTGTGTTTTTGGCAATGCTACCTAAAAACGCACACAAACCTAGCGTAAGTGGCGCTACCTACAGGCGCTACCTAATATTTGGCATAGAACAGAGTTGGCATATAGGCGTAGAGTAAGTGGCGCTACCTAATGGTGCTACCGAATATTTCATAGAGGGTAAAGATTTGCACATAGGGGCAAGACAGGGGTTCTACCTACATGTGCTACCTAATATTGCACAGAGAGAAAAGTTTGTACACATATGTAGCACAATGACACTACCTACAGGTGCTAACTTTTCTCCTTGTAGTGCGCTACCCAGATTTGCTACCCAAGGAAGCTGCCAATAAATATCAGGGATGTAGGAGGACCAAGCTAACAACTTTTGGATAAATTGATGATGAAGAAGGATGGAAAATCTGCAGTTGGCATCATGAAGAAAACTAGATGCTTTGAAAGACACATGGAAAACAAGGAGCTGCACAGAAAAAGGGAATCAAAATAGCTTGAAATTCAATTGGATTAGTCACCAACATTTTTCTATTTTATAGCATAGGTGGTTAGATAAGTTTCTAGATCGAATAAATGTTTAGAGTTTTTCAAGGGAAGGAGGCCAAATCGTACTTCCATCTATTGCCTCCCTTTTGTTATAAATATATAGATCAATTTGTTTAGTAGGTTCGGATGGTTGAGAAAGGCTCCCTCATACTGTAATATTTTGATGAAGTAACTGTGATCTAGTGATGTACTGGACTTAAGAATTTTTGACTAATAGAAATCATCTTCTCTTTTAGCGTATGTGCTTCTAATGATAAATGTTCATGCTTTGAATGATTCACACGAATGATTGTGGTGATGTTATGATGGATGTTTGATCATTATGTTATCATGATGTTTATTTCGCTTCCTTAGTTTCTTAGTTCACGAAGATCTTGTGTTAAGAAACTGTCCTCCATAGGATTTTGTGGACTCGATGTTTACAACAGCCCCTACACTTCTCTCATTCAAGTCTTCCTTCTATTCATACTTACTCCCAAACTACTTATTCAAGTTATCCAAGACCTTAATTGATGGTGCATGCTACCCCTATTATCTGAGTTAGAACATTATCACTTGAGTCCTTTTCCATTTGACCCTTTAAACACCCTTACATTCACTTATAATTTGATGGGTACTGGGATTTCCTTCCATGTAATCTAAAGGTGACTCCTAGTACTAACAACATGCATCATGCAATATTCCATCTCCTTTAGAGATCTATTTTTTCACTCAACAACTTTTTTTAGTTGTAGAGTATAGGGAACTATATGCTGCAACTGAATCCATGCCTCATGGAAATTCTCATGGATCTCATGATTGACATACTCTCCCCCATTATCAGTTTAGAGGACTTTGATCTTCTTTCCATACTATGTATCAACCAGGGATTTGAAATCTTTGACGTGTTGAAAGACCTCATATATTTTTTCCTAAGAAAGTAGATCCATGTAAAACGTGAGAAATCATCAACAAAAATGAGAACAAACCTCAATTTTCTGATAGGATGCGTAAAAGGACCCATAAGGTCATTGTGGATCAGATATAAAGGTGCAGAAGCTCTCTGAGACTTTCCTTTGTTGAATTTCTCTTGAGGGTGTTTTCCGAGAACACATCCCTCACATACTCCCTTGGAGAAATCGATGTTTGGTAGACCATCAACCAATGTTTTCTTTCTAAGTTGTTGCATGTATCTGAAATTCAAATGTCCAAACCTTTCATGCCATATCCTACTACTTTCATCAGCATGAGTAAGTAGTAAAGCAGAATCAGGTTCAATGAATTCAGAAAATGTATACAATCTAGACTGACGATTTACCTCACCGGTGGCAACCCCAGAGTTGGTTTGCATGTCATAGATTTCTATGAAATTTGTTTTGAATATGACTTTCTTTTCAGTTCCATAATTTGTCATATGATACATAGAGATATGGTTGAAGGAAATTTTGGGAACGTGCAACACATTCTTGAATCTTTCATTGGTGAGTTCAATCCTTCCTTTGTCGGTGACTTCAACAGAAGAGTTGTCCACCATCATAATAGAAGGACCTTTGCATGCATCCAATGAAGAATAGACTAATTTTGAGGCATCCATGTGATGTGATACTACTCAATATATGATACAAGCATCAGAAGAGGAGTTGATGGCAATACATGCATGGCTAGAATTGTCTTTCTTGGGATTTATATCTTTTGGCTTGTTCTTCTTGGCACCCTCAGGGATGCGATATCCAAGGTTATTTTTTTTAAGTATTTGAGACATTAGATCTATTTTTTTTTCATGCATGTATATTATGGATGGAATCCTTTGTGAAAGTATGTGCATTTCTCCCCTTTTCTTCCCTTTCCTCCTTTGGATCCGGAGGCATTGGTGAAGGGTTTTGTGTACCCTTCCTTCTTCAAATGTTCATGAGCTTTATTTTTGTCTTTATATTTAGATTTATGATATTGGTGGCTTCCATATTGCACAGTGAGTTCATGCACCTTTGGGCCTTTGATTTTTCCCATGTTGATGAGCTTGGTTTGCTCTTGTGTCAGGGATTCGATAAAGTCCTCAAGAGAAGGCATCTTCCAGGTGGATCTAGAGGTGAATCTGATAGAATGGAATGTGGATATGAATACAGAGAATTTAGGACAAATTTTGGAGAGAATGGTGAGAACCATTTGTTTCTCCTCCTTATATTTATCAACCCCACAAGCTTTGAGTTGCCACAGTAAATCCTTGAATTTTGTAAAGAAATATTGGATATTGTCGAATCATTTTGGATCCACTGTGAGAAATTACACCTCCAACATCTGTCCCCTCATCTCATCCTGTTTTCCAAATATCCCTTCCAAGGTGGTACATGCTTCATTGGGAGTCTTATAGGAAGATATGTGAAAAACGAGATCAAGAGAAATAAGACTACAAATCATTATGAGTGCTTCATCCATCCGATTTAAATACTTGGATTTTTATATGGATGGTGTCAGTTATGTATATGTATTCAAGGTTAACCTGTACAACCATCTAGTTCAGATATGTATGGTTATTTTCTCCTTCCATCCAAAGTAGTTGTAAGGTGTAAGAATGAAGTCTTTTTGGAAATCCATCTTTCCGCTCTCTTCAATCTTTTGTACCTACAAAAAATTTTGGTGTATATTTGGATTATAAGTTTGTCGGATATGATACCATGAAAATGTGTTGAATTTGCAGAGAATATATCTATCTATAAAATACTACACACAATTTTAGAGAGAAATTGTGAAAGAAGAAGAAGGAGATAAAGAATGGAAGAATTCTCATTAATTGTAATGAATAATGAATAATTTCCACATGATATACTTTGTATAACTCAATGAATGTGCACTAGAGGAGAACCAATGCACCATAGTGGTGGTCTAGAGTGATATGGGCACACACCAATAGTTACGAGAGTGAACTTCCACCTAGTCTACTCTCTCAGGAAGTTACGGGAGTGAACTGTCACCTAGATGAGTTAACTAGTCAACTAGTCTTTAGTTAATTGAATGAACAAAGTGTAGTGAGGAGTAGATCAAGGAATCAAGGGTCATGTGCCATTATGCTAATAATCCCAAGGAAAGTTTGAATTAGCGTGGTGATGATCCCAATGTTCCATGGTGACAAAACCAATGCATCATCTAGACTCAACTCAACTAGTCAAACTGAAGTGTCATCTGAAAGATAATATTTTGTAGGTGGAATATTGTCCCCTAAAATATAGGAGACTCGATAATGAATAATAAACAAGGAATTTCCTTAGGAAAAATAAATCCTAGGTGTGTGTGAAGTAACTCCAACATTTATAACTACCAAATGGTTAGAGGACTAAATCAATCCTTCGTTCTCTTTCCCGATTAATATGTTACGATTATTACAAGACTATGATTTTTCTGCCAAATTCAGTTACAATGAGATAATCAAGCACGCCTTGGACACTACAATTTTTTTTCTATGAAGCTTTTCTATTTCTTGAAGTCCTCAAGTATATCATCCACTCGACATAGCTATGTCCTTTCAAGGTTTGTTTCACTGTTGCAAATGGGAATAATAATTTTCGTCTTCAAATTTTTCTCAACACCTTGCACAAAATATTCAGTCAGTGAAATAAATCTGGTGGGTTACATTTGTTGATTATTTGGATTGGTTGTCATTGATTTCAACCCTTGAAGAAAGTTCAGTTGCAAATTCTGGTAGCACAAAGTTTTGGGTAATGGAATCAAGTTTGTTTGATTTATAATAGTATGACTTTTAATATATTTGAAGATAAGACTATTCTAGATGGATAGTACATGCCATGCCATTTCCAGTGTTATGTAGAATGTCACATAACTCCTAACGGTTAGAGAGTTATGGCCATGTGAAGTTGAAGAACCCTCATGAGTCATCTAGAAGCCCCAAAAGGTCAAAGTAGTCAAAGTGGTTGAAAAGAAGAAATTATTTAAATAATAAAGTGAAGTGATGATTGGACTATAAGTCAAAGTAGATGCAAAAGAAATTATTTAAATCATAAATTTAATGGAGAACTTACTAATTGTGGAAAGTGGTCAAGTTAAGTGAAGTGGTTAGAAGTGGGTTATCCCTAAAATAAGGAAAGTGGGTTAAGATGGTTAGAAGGAAACCCCTTGAGGAAGCTACATGAAAGTATAAATAAGAGACAAAGGTCTCTCATTTAATCACCTATTGAATATCATTGAATATCTATTTTATGAAAGGTTATTTTGGCAAGTATTATTGATAGATAAAAATGCAGTAGAAAAAGTGCAGCAAAAAAAGTGCGGTAGAAAAATCGCGGTAGGAAAAATGCGGCAAAAAGCGTGTGGAAAGAAAATCACGGCAGGAAAATTGCGACAGAAAAAGTGCGGCAAGAAAATCGTAGCAAGAAAAGTGCGAATGAAAAAGTGCAGGAGGAAAATCATGGCAGGAAAAGTGCCTCAGAAAAACTATAGCAGAAAAATTGTGGTAGGAAAATTGCAGAAGGAAAAGTGCAGCGGAAAAACTGCGGTAGAAAAGGTGTGGCAGAATACACGTGACAGAAAAATCATGGTAGCATAACGCTACAAGAAAAAAAAGGTATGGTTTTCATATGTGTAGTGTTGAACTTATGAATCTGGTTGAGGGTTTTCCTTGTAAATCTATTGGATGCCCTCTTGTAAGATTATGGCTTGTTGTAGAATGGTTTTGTGGAAGATCTATTGAAGTATATTGTTAGTACACTTAGTTTGATTTATTGGCATATCTTGTGGTGCATTGTGAGAGACACTTTTTAGTGGTATTGGTATATGAGTGTATTATGAATAATACATCCTTGAGGCTACATAAAAGTGAGGTTATGGCACATGGTTTGATGTAAGGGTTTATGGTATTTGGTTATGGATAACTTGATGTATTACTAAAGAAATTTTGATGTTTATATTGGTATATGGTTGAGGTACATGTTGGGTACATGGTTGAGACAAGTAGTTGATGAGTTGGTTGAGACAAGTAGTTGATGAGTTGGTACATATTTATGAGTCATAGTTGATGTGTAGTTGATGCATGATTGGTACATACTTGGTACATGGTTGGAGGTACTTGTTAGTAGTATTTTTGAAACATGGTTTATGGATGATGTAGCATACTTGTCTTGGTATGTTATTAGAAGAACATATTGATCTTGGTGATGATTATGAGTTGTTGTGATATGCTTGGTAAATTCACATCTTGGTGATATTGTGCATATGGTTGAGAGTTGTCTTAGTGAGTAGATCTGATTTAGTTGATAAGGTTGATGAGGTAGGTTGTTGTGATAGGTTTCTTGGACAGGTTGTTGTGACAGGTTATTTGTACAGGTTTGGTGCATGGTTGATGCACTTGTTTATGGTACATGTTGAGTTATAGTTTTATGCATGGTACATGTTGGCACATTTTATTCGTATGGGTTTTTTATAGGTTATTGGTACAAGTTGTTTACAGGTTATTGGTACAGGTTGATTACAAGTTGTTTGGTGTAGGTTGATTGGTACAAGTTTACATTAGTATATCTCACAATGATAGTGTGACAGTGGTTCTATCATTCTACTTATATTTCAGCGTGGTTGGATAGGGAAACGACATGTGGTTGTAGCCACCTTTCGGTTGTATCCAGAGAACATAAAGGGTTGTAGCCTCTTTCTGGTTGTAGCCAGAGAATTGGGGAGTTGGAGCTTCCCTCAAGTTGTAGCCTGAGAAACTAGGGGTTTCAAGCCTCCTTCCAGTTGCAGCTATAAAACAAAGGAAGTTGGTGATTCCAATGAATGTAATTCTTAAAGACATATAAGAAAAATCATTATGTGGTTTTCTCCCACTTTGGGTTTCCATGTAAAAACATGGGTGTACTATGTATGATTGCTCATTTGTTCATTGTTTATTTACTCTTCAACTATTGCATGATAATGCTACATTGATAAAACACTTGCATTTTGTGGTTAAAAAGGATTGTATTGATATATTATTGATTCACCCCCCCCCCTCTCTCAATATTCCAACAATTGGTATCAGAGCAGGTTCCTTCAGGAAACAATTTAACCACTGGAAGGAGATCATGGATTATTTTGAGAATGGAGTACCAATGTTTAATGGTCAAAATGGTTTAAAGTATGAGATGTGGAGCAGAAGGACGAAAGTATTTTTACAAGAACAAGGACACTATATTTGGCTATCATTTGTTACAGGATATGATAGTTCAAAACATGAAAAGACTATAGCCAAGAAGCAATTGAAGAAGAATAGCAAAATAGCAATGGATTTCATCTGGGAAGGATTACCTAATTCGGTAAGAGAAAAGGTTGGTAAATGTTCATCAACTAAAGAACTTTGGGATAAGTTACCTAACATATATTCTTCACCCATCACAGATTCAGAAAATGCCAAAGAAGATGTAGATATAGATCAAGAACAATTATGTTCACTGTGTCAAACAGATTTAGAAGATGAATAGTACATAATCATCGGAGGTATGTTGTTTTTCTTTAATTGTGAAAAACGTGAACATCTTGAAATAGAATGCAATGAAGGAAATGAGACAGAAAAAATAATTGAAAAGGAAGACAATTATGAAGCAGAATTGATTAGTGCTTTAGATGAACTAAGAGAAGAAAATAAGTCACTCAAGGAAGAATTGATGAAACCAAAGGAAAGTGTTCACATTTTTTAAGAATCCCAACAGGTCATTGAGAACTTAAGAAATCAGCTAGAAGAAGCTAGAAAGATCGAAGAAAATCTTGAATATCAAATGTAGTATTTGTAAGCCAACATAGAAACACATAAGGAAGAAGCATAAATGAGAGAGAAGATATTGGCAGATCATATTAAGGAAATAACTAATGATCTAAACCAGCTCGAGGAAGAGTTTTTTCAAGAAGAGAAAGGAATTTAAGAAGAAATAATCACATTAAAAATTAATCTTGAAGACTCGAAAAGAATAGAATAAGTCAAGAAGTTTCTGATAATGAAGAAAGAAGAAGAGGTCGAGAAGCTTGAAGAAGAAGTTGTCACATTGAGAAGTAAAATCATCAATATCAACAAGAATGTTGAAATAAAGAAACATCCACATAAGTTATAGTGAATGAAGAGAAGCACTCTAGGTTGCTAGAAAAGAAGAATGAATAAAATAGAAAGAGTTATGTAGAAGTACTCAAAGGAAGGAATCATGATCAGCCAAAATATAAAAAAATTATTGAAGATACATACTCAAGAAGACCATCCATGTTCAAGCCACAAAGAAGCTTTAATCATGATCATGATAAATGAAGGAAACATTTCAGAAGGACTACACAAAAAAGAATATCATTCACTCTCAGGTATGCAAATTTCTTTTATGGGCATTTTTTTATTGTACCAATTTTGGACATATGGTTTCAAATTGTAGGGATTATAAAAGAAATGTTGAATCAAGAAATGCCTATGTGGCCCCATGTAACATTGAATGTTACAAATGTCATAACTATGGACACATAGTTAATGATTGTATAATCATGATCGATACTTCCATGAAAGAGAACATTGATATCATATATAAGAAATAATGGATAAGAAAACATGAAGAACA
This sequence comes from Picea glauca, assembly GCA_000966675.3. Lineage (NCBI taxonomy): Eukaryota > Viridiplantae > Streptophyta > Pinopsida > Pinales > Pinaceae > Picea > Picea glauca. Next base: position 1,611,736 of record JZKD02S1611596.1, read on the forward strand.
AGTGAACAAAGACCAGGTCCCAGAGATCGAAAGAACGGAAATAAAATGAGATGAAGAAAATTCTACAGAGAAAAAGAAAGATGTCAGATACAGAAAGGTTTGGAAAATAACTAAAAGAAAAGAAGGACATGTAAATAAGGAATAGGTTGAAGAGATTGTACTTTCAGGCATTGTAGTGAAAGATAAATCCAAAAACAAAAAGAAAGAAGTCAGAGCTCAAAGAGATGATGAATATACCAATGAAGATGATGATGAATACACATCAGAGCGAGAATTGTTTTGAGCCATCCATCTTAGAGACTCCCAGGTAACATGAATATTAGAAGGGGGGAGTCTATGCGATAGTTGTGATAGACCAAAGAACCATCCTTTGAGAAGATTTCAGAGTTTGAGTAGACAAATCCAGAGCAATTAGTTAGCAGAAGTACAGTTTGATAGATTAATCAGTTGTAGTAGTTAATACTTCATGTTAGTATAGCGATAAATGGGTCATCATTATGGAAAATTGTGAAGTAGAGTCCTGGAAAGTATGGACATAGATGGATTTGTAAGAACACTTAGCAGGTTTGGAGAGATATATGATAGTAGAAGAGAGAATGGATTCATAGATTGGTTTAGAGAGTGGTTCAAAGACAAAGGAAGATTATCATAATGGATGTTAATTACACAGGAAATGGCTCGAACAATGCTATTGTATTTCAAATTGACAGATATATTTTTGGACACATGCAGTGCATACAAAAGTTCACATTCAAAACAAAGTAATGCTCAGAAACAACAATGACAAAACTCCCTACGAGATATGGAAAGGAAGACCAACAAATGTGAAGAACTTCAGAATATTTGGAAGCAAATTCTACATAAAAAGAGAAGAATGACACCTGGGAATTGGTTCCAAGAACAAAAAGTAAGAATGTGATTGGCACAAAGTGGGTTTTCAGAAATAAATTGAATTAAGATGGACAGGTTACAAGGAACAATACTAGATTGGTATGTAAAGGATACACACAGGTTGAAGGAATTGAATTTGAAGAGACATTTTCCCCAGTTGTCAGAATGGAAGCAATCCAATTTCTCTTAGCTTATGCATGCTCCAAGAATATTAAAGTGTATCAGATGGACATGAAATCAACTTTTCTAAACAGGGAACTTGAAGAAGAAGTATACATTGAAAAACCAAAAGGATTTCAGTTTTCAGAGCATGAAGATTACGTGTGTAAATTAAAGAAGGCCTTGTATGGTCTAAAACAGGCTCCTAGAGCATGGTACTCTAGACTGGATAAATATCTATAGCAAGCAAGGTTCAACAAAGGAAGTACAAACATCAACCTCTACATCAAGAATGAATTTTAAATGTCATTACTTGGAGAACTATTATTCTTTTTGGGTCTTCAAATATGTCAAAGCAACCAAGGAATTTTTATTTCTCAAACTAAGTATATCATAGAAATGCTAAAGAGGTTTGGAATGGAAGATTGAAAACCAATTACCACTCCTATGCAAACCAGTTGAAAGTTGAGAAAAGATGATGATACAAAGTATACATACCATAGGCAATACAGGTCAATGATTGGTAGCCTACTATATGTGACAACATCCAGACCAGATGTAATGCAAGTAGTTGGATAGGTGGCACAATTTCAAGCAACACCAAAGGAATCACATGTCCTAGCAGTGAAAAGGATTTTCATATATCTCAAAGGAACATAAGGGCTTGGATTATGGTATCCAAAAGGAAAAGATCTATCACTTATTGCCTACATAGATGCAAATTGGGTAGGTTTCATTGATGATCGACGAAGCACTAGTGGAGAAACATTCTACTTGGGCGAGTATTTAGTATCTTGGCTAAGAAAGAAACAATCATCAATATCTTTATCTACATATTAAGAAAAGTATATTGCAGCAAAAACATGTTGTAAATAGTTTCTATGGATGAAACAAACTCTGATAGATATACAAGTTGAGTATGATGAGCTCATTGCAATCTATTGTGATAATACAAGTGCCATCAATATCTCAAAGAACACGATGATTCACTCCAACATGAAAACCATTCCAATAAAGTATCACTTTCTATGAGAACATGTTGTAGAGAAGAACATCATAGTTGAATATGTGGAAACAAAAGAACAAGTGGTAGAAATATTTACAAAACCACTTACACATGAATCCTTTAAGTATCTTTGCCAAAGACTCAGAGTAATTTCTACTCCAAAATGAATGATTTTGAATGCTTATCTTATATGTATTAGATTTACATGAGGAAGCACCATAAAGAGGACAGTTCAGGTCAGGAGATCTGTTTCAGGAAGAGTTCAGTTAGGGGGAGTATCCCCAAGGATAGTTTAGTTAGAGGGAGCATCCCTAGATGGAAAGATACCTTTGCCAATGATGACAAAGGGGGAGATATTTATCAGATGTAGAGCATAGAGGAATGATTCTAGGGGGACAGATGGTCAAAGGAAGAGAATGACTGATATGAATTCAGTATTGCATCATAGTGTTGATGTCAATGCCAAAGGGGGAGATTGTTGATTATTTGGGTTGGTTGTGATTGATGTCAACCCTTAAAGAAAGTTCGGTCACGAATTTTTGTAGCACAAAGGTTTGGGTATGAACCCAATTTTGTTTTATGTATAATCGTATGTGTTTTAATATATTTGAATATAAGACTATTCTATATGAATAATACATGTCATGCAATTTCTGGCAATATGTGGAATGTCACATAACTCGTCACGGTTAGATAGTTATGGCCATGTGAAGTTGAAGAACCCTCATGAGTCATCTAGAAGCCCCAAAATGTCAGAGTAGTCAAAGTGGTTGAAAAGAAGAAATTATTTAAATATTAAAGTGAAGTGATGAGTGTACTATAAGTCAAAGCAAATGCAAAAGAAATTATTTAAATAATAAAGTTAATGGAGAACTTACTAATTGTGGAAAGTGGTCAAGTTAAGTGGACAAGTGGTTATAAGTGGGTTAGCCCTAAAATAAGGAAAGTGGGTTAAGATGGTTAGAAGGTAACCCCTTGAGGAAGCTACATGAAAGAATAAATAAGAGGAAAAGGTCTCTCATTTAATCACCTATTGAATATCATTGAATATCTATTTTGTGAAACATTATTTGGGCAGGTATTATTGATAGAGAAAAGTGTGGAAGAAAAAGTGTGGAAGTAAAATCACGGCTGGAAAATTGCGGCAAAAAAAGTGCAGTAGAAAAATCGCGGCAGGAAAACTGCGATAGAAAAAGTGTGGTATGAAAAGTGCTGCAAGAAAATTATGGCAGGAAAAGTGTGGCAGGAAAATTGTGGCAGGAAAAGTGTGGCAAGAAAATCACGACAGGAAAAGTGTGGTAGAAAAGGCACGACAAAAAAACCGTGGTAGAAAAATCATGGCAGTAGAATGCTACAAGAAGAAAAAGGTATGGTTTTCATATGTGTAGTGTTGAACTTATGAATCTAGTTGAGGGTTTTCCTTGTAAATCCGTTGGATTCCCTCTTGGAAGTTTAGGGCTTGTTGTAGAATGGTTTTGAGGTATATCTATTGAAGTATATTGTCAGTACACTTAGTTTTATTTATTGGCATATATTGTGGTGCATTGTGAGAGACACTTGTTAGTGATATTGGTATATGACTGGCTTATGAATGATACATCCTTGAGGCTACATAAAAGTAAGGTTATGGCACATTGTTTGACGTAAGGGTTTATGGTATTTGATTATGGATAGCATGATGTATTGCTAGAGAAATTTTGATGGTTATATTGGTATATGTATTTGGTATATGGTTGAGGTACATGTTGGGTACATGGTTGAGACAAGTAGTTGATGAGTTGGCACAAACATGAGGTGTATAGATGATAATGTTGGTATGACCTAATGAGTCGTAGTTGATGTATAATTTGTTGGAAGGTTTACAGTTGGGGGTAAGCTTGTCATTGATGGCAAGAACATCGATGGAAAATATCAACGGGATTTGAAGTGTCGAAACAGTTCACCACTGAAGTGGCGAAATTGCAAAGTGATGAAATCATGAAGATGGACGAAATTGCAAAGCAGGGAAATCGCCAAGTGGCAAAATCACAAGAAGATCTGATTCGTAGGATCTGGGGTATCTACGAAGGCTCAATAGCCATTAGATATTGTGAATCTGCAAGGAAGATAAGTCCAAGAGTCATCCAACTCCCCAAAACTGTGAAGGAATCCTAGCTGTCTATTGGGGACAGTCATGGACCGTTGATTAGGCACAACGAAGGCTCGTGGAGTTGCAAAGTCCTGATAAAATCTTGATCGTTGATCCAAGAGGGACACGTGGCAGAAGATCAGAGCATGTCAAAGCTCCATCTCGGAGTTTCATGTATCACGACTTGGAGTGACAAGAACCTCCATCACGGGAATCACGAGATGCGAACTCACGATAAGGTCTAGACCATCAGATCACCAAGGTTTCTAGACCGTTGATCTAAGCTCCATCTCGAAGCTTCGCTTATCACGACTTGGAGTGACAAGAACCCACATCTAAGGAACTGTGATATGCAAGATCACAAAAATATTAGGACCGTCAGATCACCTAGAACGTCGACCGTCGATCTAAGCTCCATCTCGGAGTTTTGCCTATCATGACTTGGAGTGATGAGAGCCTCCATATAAGGAACAACGAGATGCAAGATTGAAAAAATATATGGACCGTTGAATCATTGAGATCCTGGACCGTCGATCAGGGTCGATGAATATCATGAGTTCTCAATGCCTTTTAGCGCAAACAGTGGTCACCGCCCATGGTCATGTGGAGGAAGGACCTAGTGTAGATAAGCTCCACCTCGAAATTTCAGGGATCACGTCTAGTATGAATGCTGAAATACCGAAAAGGTGAAATGTCGTTGTAACCTTTGGTCACGAGAAGGGAAGGAGTCATTTCAGATAAGCTCCATTTCGGGGTTTCGGGGATCGCGACTTGGAGAGTTGAGATGCCTTATCTCCAGATTCACAAAATGTTAAATCGTGAAAGTTCTTTATGCATAAGCGCATGGTCTCAGCCGGTGGTCACACCATCGAAGAGCTGAAGAGAAGAGTACATGCAGACAAGCTCTTTTTCGACATTTCGGGGATCGCGACTTGGAAAGTCAAGAAACTTCACAATGGAATTAACGAAAAGGCGAAATGAAAAATCATGAAAAGTGTATTATGAACAAGCGCTTGGTCATAGCCCTGGTCATATAAAGGAAGGAGCTAGTGCAGAAAAGATATGTTTCAGAGTTTTGGAACTCGTGACCTGAAGAGTCAAGATGCCTCATCACAAAATCTTTGAATTTTGAAAGTGTGAAACACATAAATCACGACAATATCCTTCAGAGCTAATCCAATGCTGTAGATGAAACTGAAGAATATCGGAGGGCTACTGTTGCATGTCACAATGTAACTACTAGAAACCACTGATGGTTTCTTCCAAAGGACTCAAAGACACTTCGGGGTGATTGACAGAGGAGATGAAGAGTCTCTGGGAATCTTCAAGAGGGATGATGATGCTCGTGGAGGTGATTGACAACTGGATGAGCATTGAAGCCTGTAACTGGAATAGAGAAGGTGAGCTCGACTGTCACAGAGAAGACGAAGAGTCTCAATTGCTAGAGAGGCTGAGGAATCTTAGCATAACATACAGTGATGTTGAACGAGTGGAAAAACGGCCAGAGAAGTTGAAGATTCATGATGATGATCACTTAGAGCACTTGATATGTGGAGGATATTGGCGCGATATGAGCATGCAGAGGAATGGAAAATATTACATGCACAAGAGCTATATATACATGGTACAAAGAAGAGATGTGGTTGTTGTTGGAGTTGTTGAAGGTGATTCATGCGTGAAGGAGGAGGGAAGTGCAGAAACTGAATTGAACAAAAGAGGAAGTGTGTAGTGAATGGACATGGTGCACAGAGCATAAAAGGTAGAAGAATAGAGGTGTGTAAGAAGGCAGTGAGGCAGACAAAGCAATAAAATGCAGTAGAATAGTGATGAGACTGGTAAGCTATTATTGAACGCTATATCACTGTAATAGGTTTCAGTATTTCATATTCATAATCCATGGTGGTAGGGAGGTGCTAGGGAGGACTGTTGTCCTTAGAGGTTCAAGTGGGTGCTTGAACATAGGGAGTTTTAGCTTCCTTCTAGTTGGTGCTAGAGAAACCAGGGAGTTGGTGCTTCCTTCTAGTTGGTGCTAGAGAAACCAGGGAGTTGGT
>JZKD02S1611596.1:1626479-1648007 GCA_000966675.3 Picea glauca
AAACATTTATAGTTGGCATATGAAGGACTAACAAGATTCACCAAGGTTTCTGCATTTTAAAATAAATTTCCATCCTTAAAATCATCCCTGCTGACCAAGTCACTAGGGAGCCTTTTCAATACTTCTTGAAAATGTGCAGCTCCTCGGAAAATATCCTCACCATATCTAGCATGATGAGGTGTCTATAATGTCAATTTGTCATCTTTTCTTCAATGCATAGACATATTTCTTACAAGGCTACTTCTTCCTTTCTACATTTTTTATTGTTTAGAAGAGAGTATTGTCCCATGTGAATAGGGAAAATTGACCAATTCCTCTTATTCTTCTCTGAGATATATGTTGCAACCCCTTTGTCTATTTTTGATATGGCACTTAGCGGGACAACAATTTATCAGGTACATACTTGGGAAGAATATGAGGTGGTATTGTAGCTCCATAAATCCTAACATATGTATAGTATTTGGTCACATACCAATCCCTTATCCCTTTAAAATATTTGATGGCATCAGGAGATATTCGGTGAGGGTCAACCCCCAAAATGATTTTGTGTAAGGGTGTAGTAAAGTAATCCTAAATATCATAAATATGGTTCTTGTATTTCTCTTCCCAAAACCAAGAGAAATATTCATGAATTAGGGATTTTATTTAATCTCAGATCCAATTAAAAGCAAGAAATACGTGTTCTACACAGACTACATATATATGATAAATTTTCATATAAAACACATGGATTTTCATACTTTTAGCTTCCCAAATGTGAGATGATATGTTGAATGATAAAATGTTGGCCTAATTGAATGCTTTCCTAGTTTTGAACACTGTATAGGCCATTGAAAACCATAGCATTCGAAAATGGGTGTTCGTTTCTTCTCCATAGAGTCTACATATCATTTCATTCAAAATCTTGTAGGGATCTTTCAGATAGAAATCAAGAACATTTATTTGTCCTTTTTTTACTAGAAAATATTCATCCATGAACTGATCTTCCATCACTGTCTCAAAGTACTTGCAATCTATCCTAAATTTGTCTATGGAGGATTCATCCAAGGCAACAATAGATTCAGGAATTTTATATCGGATCCTTAGGTCCTCTTCTCTGAGAGATGCAATAGGTCTGCTAGAAACACTGAATACCATCCCAACCTCTTTCTATATGTGCATGAAGCACCATATCACAATATCATTGTTATGGAAGAGGCTCAGGATAGATACAACAATATGTATCTTGCTCAGTTTGATATTCATGTATTCTTCAATGTCCTCATCCTCGATCATATACTTATCTTCACGAAATATTTGATATATATCCTGCTATGTCACATAATGTTCTACACCATAAGGGTTGTTTGAATCTATAATGTTGAAGGACTTTATGCCTGTAACATTAATAGGAAAAACAACCGCTTGGTCCTTTCTTCTATGGGTCTGCACTGTGGATAATCTATCACCTGCATAAATAGCCATTAAAAATAAAATCACTTATTCGATTTAACTGTAGACAAATTTTTTTTTTTAACTTATTCAATATATACCTACTATCCTGAGAAGAAAAAACCATAGAATAAATTCCTCAGTTCTTATCCTTAAGGCGATTGCTCAGCTCTTAGTATTTTTCATGATCAAGTTTATGCTTATTGTGCGTGTCCAATACTTTTCTATTATTAATTCTCGCTCAGAATATATAGAAATCAATGTCATTTGTGATACAAATAAGACCAGGTGAGATGTACTATTTTTCATTAAATTTGTTCTCAAGGTGATCAATTACATATTATTTTTAGCATACATTAGAAACGATGGGTTTAGCAGGAAAAATTCCCCTGTTGGGAAAATCAATTGGGAAAGGTCGTTCAAAGAGGAAAATTTCTTAACCTTGTCATCATTGGTGATTCCAAAATCATTCATGCAACCTCTCCATATCATCCTCTGACGACAATAATGTTATTTGAGTAAAATAGATCAATAGGATATCACCGCGTACCCACATATGGATGTTTAATACCATTTTCAAAATCTTGTAGAAAGGTGGGACATAATTGGTCCTCGTGATGGGTTTAATACCAATTGTATATTCACAATTGAGCAATTAACCATGATTTTGTTGTCTTCAATAGGATAATTTATTTGCAAGTAAAGATCACCCAGTAATTTCCCTAATGACGTCAATATAAAGGCGTCATCGTCAAGATTTCATTTTAGAGCACGTTGAAGGGTGGAGAGTAAAGTGACAATGATGAGGTAAATGATAAGATTAAATGCATTGAACAAGGAGGTTATTAAACTTTGAAGTTTTCAGTGGTTCCCTTCACCAATGTTAGAAGTTTGCAAGATAATGTAGAAGTGGTCTGGAGAGACAAACCTACATATTAGTGAAGAGCTCATATTCTCTATTTTCGATGACCATATGAGAACAATACGATCATAAGTGGATAAATAGTGAGGTAGGTAAGGAGTAGTGTCTTGAAATTCTTTTAGTAATATTATTTCTCACGAAAACTAACGGTTTTGGTGGGGGTGTTGTGTTCTCACAACAAATGGTAACTTGCATGGGAGAACTAGTTATCTCTGTTACAAAATAACCACCAAATAATGTTCCTCATGTCTTTGAATTCCTCGCAAAAGTTACAGGCTAACCAATATTGTGGACCCCACAAAAACTAGTAGATTGAAAGGATAAGGATATTTTTACCGTGTCAGGTGATCTTCGAGATAATTCAAGAGAGAGCATTAAATATGGGGAAACTTAATTTATCTTGAGAATCCGGGAGGACAAGAACACCATAAAAGCTAATGTTTGATTTTTTTAAGACCACAATGTATTCCTCATCTATTTTTCTTGGAATTGCTTCATTAGAAGTGAGCATCCATAGCCCCGATGAGGTTTCCTTAGTATCATACAATCATAGGCCCTCTGCCATTGATCGTCCATAGCCCTTACATGTTTACTTATATTTCCCACACTTATAATAGTTTTGGATTACTGAGAGGGGGGGTGAATCAGTAATAGAGAAATCTAATCCTTTTTAACCATAAAATGCAAGTGTTATATCAATGTAGCATTATCATCCAATAGTTGTAGAGTAAATAACCAATGAACAAATGAACAATTGTACACATACACAGTACACCAGTGTTTTTACATGGAAACCCAAAGTGGGAGAAGACCACATAATGATTTTTCTTATATGTGCTTAAGAATTTCATTAATTGGAAGAACCAACTTCCTTTTTTTTCCAGTTGCAACTGGAAGGAGGCTCCAACCCCCTAGTTTCTCAGGCTACAACACGAGGAAAGATCTAACTCCCCAATTCTATGGCTACAACCCCCTATGTTCTTCAGCTACAACCGGAAGGTGGCTACAACCACCTATCCTTTCCCCATCCAACTTCTTGGAAATATAAGTAGAATGATGGAACTAGTGTCACACTATCATTGTGACATATACTGTCATAAACCTGAACCAATCAACCTGCACCAAACAACCTATACCAATAACCTGAACCATGCATCAACCTGTACCATAAACAAGTGCATCAACCATGCACCAACCTATAACTCAACATGTACGATCAATGAGTGCATCAACCATGCACCAAATATGTACCAATCATGCATCAAATACACATAAACTATGAATCATCAATATGTACCAACATCATAAAGTATACACCTCATGTGTGTGCCAACTCATCAACTAATTGTCTCAACCATGTACCCAACATGTACCTCAACCAAAATATCTCATCAATTTCATCATCCAAATCTGATTTGTAACTCTGTAACAGACCTGGTGTATATGATCACATACCTACAAACTTTCCGAACAAGAGACTATCATTTTCATCAAATTTTACTTTAGTCTCACATGACTAGTTTTGGATTAGTCAACAACCCTAACTTGCAATAATCATAACTATGTACCTATAATGAATAAAGATACGAAAATAGTACATAGTGTTATTCAATGTATTATATGAAATTCCTCTAGGTTTTACTGCTTGCAACCTCTCATAAAAGGAATTATAGAAAAAATGGCATACCTTGTTGACTTATGGATTATTCTAGAGAGAGAACTTATAGAGCGTACCCCTCACGTAATATTTGTTGTATGGATCTGAATATGGTACACAGAATACTACTGACTGTACTCTAACCAATACATTTTGTCTTGCTAAATTTGGATTTGTTATGAAGAAGTTATGATGCTTTTACCCAGAACACGTGTTCTAGACTAGTTTCAGGACTAACCACAAACCCTATTTTCCACGGAGTGTAACTCCAAAAATTCAACGACCCACCAGCTGAAATTTTTATCATAGCTACTTGGATATGTTTCCTAAAAGGACTCCATAGTTCGTGTTCTGAATCATTCTAGAAAAAATTTTATTGTGAAAATGGTGAGATGACCTGTAAATAACATACCTTAGAAAGCATCATCAAAATAATTTATCCTCCCTTGAATTTTCGCCTTATTTACTTCATCTTCGCTCTAAAATTCACCTTAGATATCCTTTGGTTACCTCCGTTACTTGTGTATATTTAATATGCTCAAGTGTAATAAAATGAGATACCCTTGCCTCTTATTTATACTTTTATGTAGCTTCCTCAAGGGGTTACCTTTTACCATCTTAAACCACTTTCCTTATTTTATGGCTAACCCACTTCTAACCACTTGTACACTTAGTAATTTATCCATTAACTTTATTATTTAAATAATTTCTTTTGTATCCACTTTTAATTATAGTACACTCATCACTTCACTTTACGATTTAATTTCTAAAATCTCTTAAACCACTTTCCTTATTTTAGGGCTAATCCACTTCTAACCACTTGTCCACTTAGTAATTTCTCCATTAACTTTATTATTTAAATAATTTCTATTGTATCCACTTTGAATTATAATAAAATCATCACTTCACTTTATTATTTAAATAATTTCTATTGTATCCACTTTGAATTATAATAAACTCATCACTTCACTTTATTATTTAAATAATTTCTTCTTTGCAACCACTTTGACTACTTTGACCTTTTGGGGCTTCTACATGACTCATGAGGGTTATCCAACTTCACGTGGCCATAAATCTCTGACCGCGGGGAGTTATGTGATGTTCCACATACCACCAGAAATGGAATGAAATGTAATATCCATATAGAATAATATTGCCTTCAAATATATTAAAAATCATACCATTATACATCAAACAAACTTGGGTCCATTACCCAAACCTTTGTGCTACCAGAATTTCTTCAAGGGTTGACATCAATAACAACCAACCCAAATAATCAACACCTTCAACTTCCTTTTCATTTCAGTACATGTTCACCCTTATAGATTTTTTTTATAGATATGCATATGCATGTAGGATGTACAAGCGCCATTTTGATATGCAGGTCTCAATCAATATTTCTCTTCATGGATTCTTTTCTAGCAGACTTATATTAAAGTTGTGAAGTTAAGGGAAAGGGATGCTACACAAGAGTTATCCATAAGACACCAGAACAATTACTATTACATGTTCATATAACCATGAGATTTATATGAGAATAGTCACATAGGCACCCAATTTCCTATCAACTCTAGTGACTTACACACATGTTACGAATAATTGGTGGCTTCTGAAAACAAATGTTGATGAATTATCCCCATAAAGTATAACCATAAGTTGAATTTAACTGATCAATACCAAATACAATATTTTTCATCATCACAATGAGCACCTGATTATCTATTCTCCCGCAAGGTGCCTGCTAGGCCTAAAAAGTAGTTTATTGTAGTTTATATGTGAAAGATGTTAGCAAGAGTTTTATTGTGGCATTAAAACAAAGTGATCAAATAAAATTAAAATAAACAAGGTTTTATTTTAGAGAAAATCAAACAGTGAAGAGAATGCTACTATGTACAAAACTATATCACTAGGGGCAATCAAGAGAAGTATTGTTTGAGGATTTGACCATTGACAGGGAGCTCCTCCTCTTCTCCCTCCAATGTTTTGAGTTTGAATGTTTCGGGAACAATTTTTTTGAAGAATTATATATGGGCCCTGTTATAACTCTATATTTCATAGGATTAGAGGGTGATTGAGATTTTGTCCTTTAGAGATGTTATGTGGTAAATTCTATTCCATCCTGCAAATAATTTCCTAAAGGAAAAATGGGAAAGAAAACATCAGCAGGGTCAACACAGTGGAAATACCCCTTGATTGGTTAGATTGGGTTAAATTTGGTATATAAATGTGAAATTATGGTGTAAAAAAGAGAAAATTAAGCCTAGCGCTACCCAACACATACTTTTTATCCGTAGTTGTTGAATGACAAGACATTTTGTATTTTAGCATGTAGGTCTCACACTAATCTCCCCGAAAACACCCATCGCACTTAGATCGATGACCCTCGACACATTTCGGACAACGCCGAACTTTTTGACTTTAATAGTGGGGGGGGGAAGCCAGAATGGTGGTTTTCCCCAGGCAATCCCTACCTAATGTGGTGCCTCCGCATTATTTCAAACCCACCCCCTCCTAATCCCACTTACCATATAACCCCCCCATATGAAATCCTGCCAAACCTCCGCTCCAATACCTCTTGCACTCCCGCTTACACATGTCTTCCACTCACCTTCTCGCCTTCTCATGCCTCTCTCCTTCGTGCTCTCATTAACTTTCAACTTTCACCACCTGTGCTCCAACCTATCACATCCACTCACCCTTTCGCTCACTCTCCAGCCTACACGTCACCTTCCGATTAACCATCATCTCACTCTTACATGTACCTTCCTTTCTCTACTATGTGCACTCTCATCCACTCTTCCCCTCTCATCTCTTTACACTTGTTCCTTTTTCCCTACACATCACCTATCAACTACACACACACTCACCTACATGTCATCTATACCTATCGATTACACTCCTTCATCTACTCATCCCATCTCCACTAGACTCTTACCCCCACGCCATTCTATATGTAAGCATTGTCCTACTCCCAAAACTATTTTTGACCAGTCATATTCCAAGGTGATTTACAGGATAAAAAAGGCTCATTTTGAAAAACCCAAAAGAGGTTTTTCTCCAAAATGGGATGAGATACAATAACCTCTCTCATATTTTGCACAGGTTTCATGGATTGGGAGAATCGAGAGTATCTTTGGGGCCTAATTTCAGGATCTATTTGCTACATGTTTTACACATATTTTTCAAATGAATATCCTGGACATATGGAAAATAATTTAATAAAATCAAGAGAGGTTTTTACTTAGAACAATATGGTATACAAAAATCTCCCCCGGATTTTACACAACTATCTCATATTTTGATATTAGAAGATCCCTTTGGACCCCATTTTTCATAATTTCAGGGGAAAAGAGTCATAATGACAGATGGAAAAGAACAGAAATTGAAGGCACTGATCAACAACAAATCCCACAAACAATCCTCAACAACTCCAAATTTATTATAACCTGTCCAGATTTTGTGGCATAAATCTTTCTGATTTTCTATGATTGTAATAGTTAGTTTAATTTTTCCTAAAATAAATATTGATCTGTTATGACATAATAGCTTGTAAATAAACTTATAAATTCTTTCCATTTCGAAGTATGAGAGGTTGGAAGATGTTGAAGAAAAAGTGTTCATTATTGTAATCAGCTCATAGAGCCACAATTTCTCAAATACATTAATACAGTTACAACAGTTGCAATATTCTTGTGTCACTCATGTTCGTGAAGTTTTTCTTACTGCAATATGTTTTCTTTATTTTCATATGTGTTTCTTTTCTCTATTGTTTTAAAGAGAATCAAGTTTAGGATTTGTTTTAAAACACCCTATTCTGGGTTAAATAAATATCAATTTTTTCTACTTGAAGGTTAATTCCGGGATTCTTAATTTCCCTATTATAACCTGATCTACTCATTAATTCTTCCCAATCATTCCTGAAACCTTAAAGAATCCAACAAAGGTTCCTACCTTTCCCTATAAGGTTTTCTATAGAAAATTTCCTTGACTAAACTCCAACTTGTGACTCCATTTCCTAATGGCCCATTTTACATGTTCCATCCAAACAATTCAAAACAAACAAACAACCATGTACTTTCATAACTAGCCTAACATTCTAATCCAAACAAAGATAAATATTATAGAGAGATCCCTCTCTAATTCTAGGAGGGATAGTTCCTAGAATCCAAAGTGGTTTTGTATTTACCTCTGCCCATTTCTTCTTCAACCTGAGAAATTACAAAGTGATAACATAGTGGTGACCATACTAGGGACCTTCCTCAGAAAAGTATATCAAGTTTCAGATCTGATTACTGATGGTGTACAGTGATAAGACGTAATAAGGATGAATCATCCACCTCGTGACTCCAATCAACTCCAATCAACTCCAATCGGTTTCAAAGACTCCACTGGAGGAAGAACTTGAAACAATGACAAGACAATCTGAAAAGATCATGGATGCAAGTTGGAATTTTATCCCTGACGTAATTGTTTTTATTTTTAATCATTTATTTCCTTTTGTGAACGTGGCCAAGACCATATTGTTGAAACTCATGTTGATAAATTTCAACCTAAGGAGCCTCAAGAGATCAAGCCTAGTTTTACAGCCCCTGTACATACTCCTACAACTGTAAATATTATAGATAGGTGCAAGCCTCTTATCTTACCCCCTATACTCCATGATTTCCCTATCAATTACTATAAATACCTTCCCATGTTTGATGGAGAATATGGTAATGTCACTGCTGAGAAACACATTTACAGTTTTGAGAATTTTTTTCATCTGTTTTAGGTGGAATAAGATGATGTTTGCATCAAAATTTTTGCTCTATCTTTGCAAGATAGAGCTAAGGAATGGTTCAAAAGTTTTCAGCTGCAAGCATATCCAATTTTCATTAGTTTGTAGAAGTATTCCTTGGTAAATGGGAGATCAAGAGAAGTATTTTTCTCATTTTAGAATTATATGATCATTTGAAAATACAGTCAAGAGAGACAGTGCAACACTTTTCATCAAGATTCAATCAAGTTTACAATTCCATGCCTGCCGATATAAGACCACCTCCCGGCTTAGATCTCTTACACTAACCAAATTCCTTTGATCCAGAGATGGCATTTCAATTGAGAGAAAGGGACACTACAACACTCAAGGAAATGCAGGATAGTGCAATTAATGTAGAAGCTAATTTACTTATCAGAAGGTTAAAGATCAAGGCAGAAGAAGGGAAGAAAATAGCAAAGGAGCAACTGGAATCTTTAGAATCTAAACTAGACATTTTGGCCAACACAATGAAATAAATGATGCCGAAATTCATAATGGGAAATGAAATTGTTTTTCAAAGGCATCATGTTCCATTGGTTATGAAAAAAGAAAGGGTCACTATTCCCAAACACTTTGCAGCTCACCCTTAGTATCATGGATTAGAAAGGAAGACCAACAAATGTGAAGCACTTCAGAATATTTGGAAGAAAATTCTACATCAAAAGAGAAGAATGACACTTGGGAATTGGTTCCAAGAACAAAGAATAAGAATATGATTGGCACAAAGTGGGTTTTAAGAAATAAATTGAATGAAGATCTACAGGTTAGAAGGAACAATGCTATATTGGTATGTAAAGGACACACGCAGGTTGAAGGAATCAAACTTGAAGAGACATTTTCCCCAGTCGCCAGAATGGAAGCAATCCAATTTCTCTTGGCTTATGCATGCTCCAAGAATATTAAAGTGTATCAGATGGACATGAAATCATCTTTTCTAAATGGGGAACTTGAAGAAGAATTCTACATTGAACAACCAGAAGGATTTCAATTTTCAGAGAACGCAGATTATGTGTGTAAATTGAAGAAGGCCTTGTATGGTCTAAAACAAGCTCCTAGAGCATGGTACTCTAGACTGGATAAATATATATAGCAGACAGGGTTCATAAAAGGAAGTACAAACATCAACCTCTACATCAAGAATGAATTTGAAATGTCATTACTCGTAGAACTATCATTCTTTCTGGGTCTTCAAATACATCAAAGAAACCAAGGAATTTTTATTTCTCAAACTAACTATATCATAGAAATGCTAAAGAGCTTTGGAATGGAAGATTGAAAACCAGTTACCACTCCTATGCAAACCAGTTGAAAGTTGAGAAAAGATGATGATTCAAAGTCTACAAACCATAGGCAATTCAATGATTGGTAGCCTACTATATGTGACAACATCCATACTAGATGTAATGCAGACAGTTAGATAGGTGGCACTATTTCAAGCAACACCAAAGGAATCACATATCTTAGCAGTCAAAAGGATTTTCATATATCTCAAAGGAACATAAGGGTTTGGATTATGGTATCCAAAAGGAAAGGATCTAGCACTTATTATTGATGACCGATGAAGCAGTAGTGGAGAAACGTTCTACTTGGGTGAGTTTTTAGTATCTTGGCTAAGAAACAATCATCAGTATCTTTATCTACAGATTAAGAAGAGTATTTTGCGGCAACAACATGTTGTATAGAGTTTCTATGGATGAAACAAACTCTGACAAGTATACAGGTTGAGTATGATGAGCCCATTCCAATCTATTGTTATAATACAAGCACCATCAATATCTCAAAGAACCTGATGATGCACTCCAAGATGAAGAACATTCCAATAAAGTATCACTTTCTACGGGAACAGGTTGAAGAGAAGAAAATCATAGTTGAATATGTGGGCACAAAATAACAAGTGGCATAAATATTTACAAAACCACTTCCACGGGAATCCTTTGAGTATCTTTGCTAAAGCCTCAGAGTAATTTCTACTCCAAAATGAATACTTTTGAATGCTTATATTATATGTCTTATATTTACACAAGGAAGCACAATAAAGAGGACAGTTCAGGTCGGGAGATCAGTTTCAGGAAGAATTCAGTTAGGGGGAGTATCACCAAGGATAGTTCAGTTACGGGGAGCAACCCTGGATGGAAAGAACCCTCATGAGTCATATAGAAGCCCAAAAATGTCAAAGTAGTCAAAGTGGTTTCAAAGAAGAAATTATTTAAATATTAAAGTGAAGTGATGAGTGTACTATAAGTCAAAGTAGATGCAAAAGAAATTATTTAAATAATAAAGTTAATGGACAACTTACTAATTACATAAAGTGGTCAAGTTAAGTGGACAAGTGGTTAGAAGTGGGTTAGCCTTAAAATAAGGAAAGTGGGTTAAGATGATTAGAAGGTAACTCCTTGAGGAAGCTACATGAAAGCATAAATAAGAGGAAAAGGTCTCTCATTTAATCACCTATTGAATATAATTGAATATCTATTTTGTGAAAGGTTATTTGGGGAGGTATTATTGATCGAGAAAATTGTGGAAGGAAAAGTGTGGAAGAAAAATCGTGGAACAAAAACTACGGCAAAAAAAGTGCGGTAGAAAAATCACAGCAAGACAACTGCAATAGAAAAAGGGCGGTAGAAAAATCACGGCAAGAAAATCACGGCAGGAAAAGTGTGGCATGAAAATTGTGGCAGGAAAAGTGAGGCAAACAAATCACAGTAGGAAAAGTGCAAAAGAAAAACCGTGGCAGAAAAACCATGGTAGTAGAACGCTACAAGAAGAAAAATGTATGGTTTTCATATGTGTAGTGTTGAACTTATGAATCTAGTTGAGGGTTTTCCTTGTAAATCTGTTGGATGCCCTCTTGGAAGTTTAGGGCTTGTTGTAGAATGGTTTTGAGGCAGATCTATTGAAGTATATTTTTAGTACACTTAGTTCTATTTATTGGGATATCTTGTGGTGCATTGTGAGAGACACTTGTTAGTGGTATTGGTATATGATTGGCTTATGAATGATACATCCTTGAGGATACATAAAAGTGAGGTATAACATGATGGATAGCATGATTATGGATATATTGATGTATTTCTTATGGATATATTGATAGCATGATTATGGATATATTGATGTATTGCAATACATCATTGATTATGGATAGCATGATGTATTGCTAGAGAAATTTTTATGGTTATATTGGTATATGTATTTGGTATATGGTTGAGGTAAATGGTTGAGACAAGTAGTTGATGAGTTGGCACATACATGAGCTTTATAGTTGATGATGTTGGTATGACATGATGATTCATATTTGATGTGTAGTTGATGCATGATTGATACATACTTGGTACATGGTTGGAGGGACTTGTTAGTAGTATTGTTGACATATGGTTTATGGATGATGTAGCCTACTTGTCTTGTTATATTATTAGAAGAACATATCGATCTTGGTGATGATTATGAGTTGTTATGATATGCTTGGTTGATTCACATCCTGGTGATATTGAGCATATGGTTGAGAGTTTTCTTGGTGATTGATGTTGGTGAGTAGATCTTATTTGGTTGATACGAATAATGAGACAGGTTGTTGTGATAGGTTTTTTGGATAGGTTGTTGTGACAGGTTATTTTTACACATTTGTTGCATGGTTGATGTACTTATTTATGGTATAGGTTTAGGTATAGGTTGATGCATGTTACACGTTGGCACATGTTGTTTACAGGTTATTGGTATGGGTTTTTTACAGGTTATTGGTACAGATTGATTACAGGTTGTTTGTTATAGGTTGTTTGGTGCAAGTTGATTGGTACATGTTTACATCATTATATCTCACAGTGATAGTGTGACAGTGGTTCTATCATTCTACTTATATTCCAAGGTGGTTGGACAGGGCAAGGACAGGTGGTTGTAGCCACCTTCCAGTTGTATCCGAATAACATAGGGGGTTGTAGCCACCATCTGGTTGTAGCTGAAGAACATAGGGGGTTGTAGCCTCCTTCTTGTTGTAGCCATAGAATTCGGGAGTTGGAGCTTCCCTCAGGTTGTATCCTAAGAAACTAGGGGGTTGGAGCCTCCTTCTAGTTGCAGCTAAAAAACAAAGGAAGTTGGTGCTTCCAATGAATGTAATTATTAAAGAGATATAAGAAATATCATTTCATGATTTTCTCCAGCTTTGGGTTTCCACATAAAAACATTGGTGTATTTTGTATGTGTATGATTTCTCATTTGTTCATTGTTTATTTACTCTGCAACTATTGGATGGTAATGATACATTGATATAAGAATTGCGTTTTGTGGTTA
The DNA here is from genome assembly GCA_000966675.3 of Picea glauca. Classification (NCBI taxonomy): domain Eukaryota; kingdom Viridiplantae; phylum Streptophyta; class Pinopsida; order Pinales; family Pinaceae; genus Picea; species Picea glauca. Next base: position 1,639,569 of record JZKD02S1611596.1, read on the forward strand.
AAAAGGATTGTATTTATCTATTACCGATTCACCCCCCCTCTCAGTAATCCAACATTACTAAACTTGCCTCTATAATTTCTACACTGATTTTACTGATTACTTCAATGGACTTCATGGTAAGATTTCTCTTGATTTCCACATCTTCGACCATTTTTTGAGTCGATGACGCATTTTCTGAATCCCGCAAGGGGTCCATCTTGAACTATGAAAGTAGGTTGTTGGAAGAACTCCATAGTTCTTTTCTTGTTTTAATGACTTGCTCCTAGGTATTCTTGATATCCGCAATCATTTTCATCCCTGTATTCAACAGTTGAAGATATATGATTATATTTTTATCTGAATATGCAGGCATGGTTTAGAGGGCATTTTGATGAATATCATGCCATTCTGTGACCCTACTATAGGATTCTTGGTATTTTTTATATTTTTCCTGCATATCTTTCACCTACATACTCAATTTCACTTGATCATATTTTTCCTTCAATATTTTATTGAGTTCAAAGAAGAATTTCTTCCGTGAGTCCTGACGTTCTTCATGAATTTTGATGTCCTCTTATCTAATTATTTCTATGAATACCATTTTTGTCTTAATTTCTTCCATGGTATTCTCATGAAGTTGATTAACCTGTTGCAATTTCCTAACTTGATCTTTGATTTTTTCATTATATTTGTTGATCTCTAATTCTTCTCCTTTGAGTTTAGTTACCTCTTGAGCATGTATTATTATGATATTTTGTATCTCATCTTGATATTTCTTTTCATTCATCTCTATCCTTTTCTCAAACTTTGTAATCAATTCCTATTCTCGAAGTTGGATCTATCCCTGCATTTCTTCCCTATAATTATGCTCTTGTTTTGTGGCCTTTTCCCTAAATTTGTTGGAGATGGAACTTTTTACTGTGTCTACAACATTTTGAAGTTATTTTATTCTCAGTTTAGAAACATCTAGTATCTTGACCATTTCATGAACATACATAGAGTTGGTGCCAACAAAATAATTCAGGATCGATGTTGCTTGGATAACATTATTTTTTGGGTTTGGGCCTGCTTTCCATCTGATGTTCCTCTCAACTGTATCTATATTTAACCCTCCTCTTTTCCTTTTGGAAGTTCTTTTCTCAAGATATTTAGTCTTATGTCTATAGTAATATTCTCCAATTGCTACAACTACACATTCAACACCTAACCCAGGTATTGTGAGTGAGAAAATTCCTAGTATGGATGCCAAGGGAGTTCATTGTTCCAAGTGATCCATAACCATATTGATGTCAAGGTTTGTTGTGACATTTTTATTGATTTGTTCATGTTCTTCCCTAGGAGGTTTAGCAATGTTTATGCTTCCTTCCTTGTTTCTCTTGGTCGGATATTGGTTTTTTCTCTTCTTTAACATCTTCCATTGAGTTTCGACCTTATTCTATTATTTATACCTCTCTTTATCTTTGTATTCCTTTCTAGACAATTTCACATCCTTTTGTTTCCTATCTAGTGCCATGACTTCATGTTTGTCCTTATCTTACTGAAGAAATGTTTTAAATTGTTCTAATCTCAAAAATTTGTTTGCATATTAATATTTGTTGAATTGTGTAAATGTGTTGAACCTGCACAGAATAGATCTAGCTAGAAAATACTACACACATTTGCAAAGAGAAATTGAGAAAGAAGAAGCAAGATAGAAAGAATGGAAGAATTCTCATTAACTGTATTCCACACTCAAAGAGTGAATAATTTACAATATATATAGGATAAGTGAGTAACTAATGAGCCACAGTGGTGGTCTAGATTAATCTGGATACACACCCGTAGTTACAAGAGCAAAATTCCACCTAGTCTAGTCTCTCAGGCAGTTACGAGAGTGAACTACCATCTAGCTAAGTTAACTAGTCAACTAGTCTTCAGTTAACTGACTGAACAAAGAGTAGCGAGTTGGTGATGATCCCAATGTTTCATTGTGAAAAAACCAATGCAACATCTAAACTCAACTCAACTATTCAAACTGAAGTGTCAACTGAAAGAGAATATTCTCCAGGTGGAATATTCTCTCCTAAAATTTAGGAGACTAGATAATGACTAATTATGACTAATAAACAAGTAAAAACCTTAGGAAAAATAAATCCTAGGTGTGTGTGAAGTAACTCGAACAAATTTTTCCCTAACCAAGTCAGTAGGGAGCCTTTTCAATACTTCTTCAAAATGTGCAGCTCCTAAAAAAATATCCTCAGCATATCTAGCATGATGAGGTGTCTACAATGCCAATTTTTCATCTTTCAAGTGAGATTAGACTACATTTTGTGGGTCATCTACCTTCTTTTCTTCAGTGCATAGACATATTTCTTACAATTCTACTACTTTCTTTCTACCTTTTTTATTGTTTAGGAGAGAGTATTGTCATATGTGAATAGGGAAAATCAACCAATTCCTCTTATTCTTCTCTGATATATATGTTGTAACCCCTTTTGTCTATTTTTGATATGCCACTTAACGAGCCAACAATTTATTAGGTACATACTTGGGAAGCAGATGAGGTTGTATTGTAGCTCCATAAATCCTAACATATGTATAGTATTTGGACACGTACCAATCCCCTATCCCTTTAAAACATTTGATGGCATCAAGAGATATTCGGTGAGGGTGAACCCCCAAAATGGTTTTGTGTAAGGGCATAATAAAGTAATCCTAAATATCATAAATATTGTTCTTGTAGTTCTCTTCCCAAAACCAAGAGAAATATTCATGAATTAGGGATTTTATTGAATCCCAGGCCCAATTAAAAGCAGGAAATACGTGTTCTACATAGACTACATATATATGATAAGTTTTCATATAAAACACATGGATTTTCATACTTATAGCTTCCCAAACGTGATATGATATGTTGAATGATAAAATGTTGGCTAAATTGAATGCTTTCCTAGTTTTGAACACCATATAGGCAATCAAAAACCATTCCATTCAAAAATGGGTGTTTGTTTCTTCTCCATAGAGTCTACATATCATTAAATTCAAAATCTTGTAGGGATCTTTTAGATAGAAATCAAGAACAGTTATTTGTCCTTGTTTTACTAGAAAATATTCATCCACGAATTGATCTTCCATCACTGTCTCAAAGTACTTGCGATCTATCTTGAATTTGTCTATGAAGGATTCATCTAAGGCAATAGTAGGTTCAAGAATTTTATATCGGATCCTTAGGTCCTCTTCTCTAAGAGATGCAATAGGTGTGCCAAAAACATTGAATACCATCCCAACCTATTTCTATATGTGAATGAAGCACTATATCACAACATCATTTTAAGGGAAGAGTCTCAGGAGAGCTACAACAATATGTATCCCACTCACTTTGATATTCATGTATTCTTCAATGTCCTCATCCACGGTCAGATACTTATCTTCACGAAAAATTTGATATATCTCCTGATATGTCACATAATATTCTATACCATCATGGTTGTTTGTATCTATAATGTTGAAGGACTTTCTGCCTAGAAAATTAACAGGACAAACAACGACATGGCCCTTTGTTCTATGGGTCTGCATTGTGGATAATCTGTCACCTGAATAAATAGCCATTGAAAATAAAATCACTTCTTCGATTTAACTGTAGACAAGAATTTTTTTTTTACTTATTCAATATATAACTACTATCCTGAAAAGAAAAAACCATAGCAGAAATTCCTCAGTTCTTCTCCTTAAGGCAATTGCTCAGCTCTTAGTATTTTTCACGATCAGGTTTATGCTTATTGTGTGTGTCCAATATTTTTCTATTATTAATTCTCGCTCAGAATATAGAGAAATCAATGTCATTTCTGATACAACTAAGACCAAGTGAGAGGTGTACTATTTTTCATTACATTTGTTCTCGAGGTGATCAATTACATATTGTTGTCAACATACATTAGAAACAATGGGTTTAGGAGGAAAAATTCCTTTGTTGGGAAAATAAATTGGGAAAGGTCATTCAAAGAGGAAACTTTCCTAACCTTGTCATCATCGCTGATTCCAAAATCATCCGTGCAACCTCTCCATATCATCCTCTGATGGCGATAATGTTATTTGAGTAAAATAGATCAGTAGAATATCGCCACATACCCACATATGGATGTTTAATACCATTTTCAAAGTGTTATAGAAAGGTGGGACATAATTGGTCCTCATGATGGGTTTAATACCAATTGTATATTGACATTTGAGAAATTGACCACGAGGTCGTTGTCTTCAACAGGATAGTTTATTTGCAAGTAAAGATCACCCAGTAATTTCCTTGATGACATCAATATAAAATCGTCATCATCAAGATTTTATTTTCGAGCACGTTGAAGGGTGGAGAAGAAAGTGATGACGATGAGGTAAATGACAAGATTGAATTCATCGAACAAGGAGGTTATGAAGCTTTGAAGTTTTCAGTGGTTCCCTTGGCCAATGTTTGGATTTTTCAAGATAGTGTAGAAGTGGTCTGGAGAGACAAACCTACATATTAGTGAAAAGATCCTATTCTCTATTTTCGATGACCATATGAGAACAATACGATCATAAGTGGATAAATAGTCAAGTAGGTAATGAGTAGTGTCTTGAAAAATATTTAGTAGTATAATTTCTCACCAAAACTAATGGTTTTGGTGGGGGTGTTGTGTTCTCACAACAAATGGTAACTTGCACGGGAGAACTAGTTATCTCTGTTTCAAAATAACCACTAGATAATGTTACTCACGTCTTTGAATTCATCGCAAAAGTTACAGGCTAACCAATATTGTGGACCCCGGAAAAACTAGTATATTGAAAGGATAAGGATATTCAATATAGAGAATTAAATATGGGGAAACTTAATTTATCTTGAGAATCTAGGATGACAAGAACAACATAAAAGCCAATACTTGATTGTTTTAATACCACAATGTATTCCTCGTCTCTTTTTCTTGGAATTTATTCATTGGCAGTGACCATCCATAGCCTCTATGAGGTTTCCTTAGTATCATACAAGCATAGACCCTCTTCCAATGATCGTCCATTTCCCTGACATGTTTACTTATATTTCCCACACTTATAATAGTTTTGGATTATTGAGTTGGGGGGGGGGGATCAATAATAGAGAAAACTAATCCTTTTTAACCATAAAATGCAAGTGTTATATCAATGTATCATTATCATCCAATAGTTGCAGAGTAAATAAACAATGAGAAAATGAACAATCATACACATACATAGTACAATGGTGTTTTTATGTGGAAACCCAAAGCGGGAGAAAACCACATAATTCTTTTTCTTATATGTATTTAAGAATTACATTCATTGGAATCACCAACTTCCTTTTCTTTTCAACTGCAACTGGAAGGAGGCTCCGACCCCCTATTTTCTCAGGCGACAACCTGAGGGAAGCTCTAACTCCCCAATTCTCCGGCTACAATTAGAAGGAGGCTACAACCCCCTATGTTCTTTGGCTACAACCGGAAGGTGGCTACAACCACCTGTCATTTCCCCATCCAACCACCTTGAAATATAAGTGGAATGATGTAACTGATGTCACACTATCACTGTGAGATATACTGCTGTAAACCTGAACCAATCACCCTGCACGAAACAACCTATACCAATAACCTGAACCATGCATCAACCTATACCATAAACAAGTCCATCGACCATGCACCAACCTGTACCTCAACTTGTACCATCAATGAGTGCATCAACCATGCACCGAATATGTACCAATCATGCATCAAATACACATAAACTATGACTCATCAATATGTACCAAAATCATAAAGTATACATGTCATGTGTGTGCCAAATCATCAACTACTTGTCTCAACCATGTACCCAACATGCACCTCAACCAAAATACCTCGTCAATTTCATCATCCAAATCTGATTTGTAAATCTGTAACAGACCTGGTGTATATGATCACATACCTGCAAACCTTCGTCAACCAGAGACTATCATTTTCATCAAATTTTACTTTAGTCTCACATGACTAGTTTTGGATTAGTCAACAACCCTAACTTGCAATAGTCATAACTATGTACCTATAAGGAATAAATATTTGAAAATAGCACACAGTGTTATTGAGTGTATTTTATGCAATTCCTCTAGGTTTTACTACTTGGAACCTCTTAGAAAAGGAGTTATAGAAAAAATGGCATACCTTATTGAATTATGGATTATTCTAGAGATCGAACTTGTAGAGCGTATCCCGCATGTAATATTTTTTGTATGGATATGAATATCGTACACAAAATACTAATGATTTTACTCTAACCAATACATTTTGTCTTACTGAATTTGGATATGTTATGAAGAATTTATGACATTTTTACCCAAAACACTTGTTTTAGACTAGTTTTGGGACTAGCCACATACCCTATTTCCCACGGAGTGTAACTCCAAAAATAGAACGATCCAGAAGCTGAAATTTTTATCACAGCTACTTGGATATGTTTCCTCAATGGCCTCCATATTTCATGGTCTGAATCATTCTAGAAAAAACGTTATTGTGAAAATGGTTAGATGACCTATAAATAACATACCTTAGAAAGTATCATCAAAAGAATTTATCCTCTCTTGAATTTTGGCCTTCTTTACTTCACCTTCCCTCTGAAATTCACCTTAGATATCCTTTGGTTACCTCCGTCACTTGTATATATTTAATATTCTCAAGTGTAATAAAATGAGAGACCCTTGCCTCTTATTTATACTTTTATGTAGATTCTTCAAGGGGTTACCTTCTAACCATCTTAAACCACTTTCCTTATTTTAGGGCTAACACACTTCTAACCACTTGTACACTTAGTAATTTCTCCATTAAATTTATTATTTAAATAATTTATTTTGTTTCCACTTTTAATTATAGTACACTCATCACTTTACTTTATTATTTAATTTTAAAATCTCTTAAACCACTTTCCTTATTTTAGGGCTAACCCACTTCTAACCACTTGTCCACTTAGTAACTTCTCGATTAACGTTATTATTTAAATAATTTATTTTGCATCTACTTTGACTTATAGTCCAATCATCACTTCACTTTTTTATTTAAATAATTTCTTCTTTTCAACCACTTTGACTACTTTGACCTTTTGGGGCTTCTAGATGACTCATGACGGTTCTCCAACTTCACGTGGCCATAAATCTTTAACCGTGAGGAGTTATGTGACGTTACGCATACCACCATAAATAGATTGACATGTACTATCCATATGGAATATTCCTACCTACAAATATATTAAAAATTATACCATTATACATCAAACAAAGATGGGTCCATTACCCAAACCTTTGTGCTACCAGAATTCACTACGGGACATTCTTAAAGGGATGCAATCAATGACAACCAACCCAAATAATCAACACCTTCAACTTACTTTTCATTTCAGTACATGTTCACCCTTATAGACTTTTGTTATAGATATGCATATGCATGTAGGATGTACAACAACATTTTGATATGCATGTCTCAATCGATATTTCTCTTCAATGATTCTTTTCAAACAGACTTCTATTAAGGTTGTGAAGTTAAGGGAAAGGGACGCCACACAAGAGTTATCCATAATACACCAGAACTGTTACTGTAACATGTTCATATAACCATGAGATGTATATGAGAATATTCAGATAGGCACCCAATTTGCTATCAACTCTAGTGACTTACACACATGTTACGAATAGTTGGTGGCTTCTCAAAACAAATGTTGATGAATTATTCCCATAAAGTATAACCATAATTTGAATTTAACTGATCAATACCAAATACCATATTTTTCATCATCACAATGAGCACCTGATTATCTATTCTCTCATAAGGTGCCTACTAGGCCTAAAAAGTAGTTTCTTGTAGTTCATATGTGAAATATGTTAGCACGAGTTTTATTCTGGCATTAAAATAAAGTGATCAAATAAAATAAAATAAACAAGGTTTTATTCTAGAGAAAATCAAACAGTTAAGAGAATGCTACTATGTACAAAACTATATCACTAGGGGTGATCAAGAGAAGTATCATTTGAGGATTTGACCATTGACAGGGAGCTCCTCCTCTTCTCCCTCCAATGTTTTGAGTTTGAATGTTCCGGGCACAATTTTTTGAAGAATTAGATATGGGTCCTGTTATAACTCTATATTGCATAATATCAGAGGGTGATTGAGATTTCGTCCTTCATAGATGTTATGTGGTAAATGATATTTCATCCTACAAATAATTTCCCAAAGGAAAAATGGGAAATAAAACATCAACATGGTCATCATAGTCGAAATACCCCTTGATTGGTTAGATTGGGTTAAATTTGGCATATAAATGTGAAATTATGGTGTAAAAAGGAGAAAATTAAGCCTAGAACTTCCCAACACATACTTTTTATCCTCAGTTTATTGAGAGACAAGACATTTTTTCTTTTAGCGCATAGGTCTCGCAGTAATCTCCCCATCAACACCCATCGCACTTAGATCGACGACCCTC
>JZKD02S1611596.1:1650744-1671372 GCA_000966675.3 Picea glauca
AGGAGAAATAAAATAGAGGATACATCCTATGGCCATATCTTGTCTATTGAGAAAGTCATTTTTCTCATCGATGGAATCAGGTTCTACTTCCATTGCCATAGTTATTTGGTACAAGCCTTTGCATCTGAGCATTAAAAGAAGTTTTGGCTTCCATTCCAAATAGTTATGAGGCATGAGAAGTATTTCTGGTGAATAATTCATCTTTTTGTTGTCTTCAATATTTTGTACTTGCAAAAACGTTTTGGTGTATCTTTTCCTTAGCAGTCCGTCGGCTCTGATACCATTTAAATGTGTTGAACTTGCACATAATAGATCTATCTAGAAAATACTACACACATTTGTAGAGAGAAATTGAGAAATAAGAAGCAAGATAGAAATAATGGAAGAATTCTCATTAACCATATTCTACACTCAAAGAGTGAATAATTTACAATATATATAGGATACATGAGTAAATAATGAGCCATAGTGGTGGTATAGACTGATCTAGACATGCACCAATAGTTACAGGAGTAAACTACCACCTAGTCTAGTCTCTCAGTCAGTTACGGGAGTGAACTGCCACCTAGCTAAGTTAACTAGTCAACTAGTCTTCAGTTAACTGACTGAACAGAGAGTAGTGAGGAGTTAACTTAGGGAATCAAGGCTAATGTAGTAGTTTGGTGATGATCCCAAGGCAAGGTAGAATTTGCATGGTGATGATCCCAATGTTGCATGGTGACAAAACGAATGTAGTGTTTAAACTCAACTCAACTAGTCAAACTGAAGTGTCAACTGAAAGAGAATATTCTCCAAGTGGAATAGTATCCCATAAAATATAGGAGACTGGATAATGACTAATTATGACTAATAAACAAGGAAAAAACTTAGGAAAAATAAATCCTAGGTGTGTGTGAAGTAACTCCAACATTGTGAGTGTGGCCAAGACCATATTGTTGAAACTCATGTTGATAAAATTCAACCTAAGGAGCCTCGAGATTAAGCCTACTTTTACAACCCCTGTACATACTCCTACACCATTAAATATTCCAGATAGATGCAAGCCTCTTATCTTACCCCCTATACTCCATGATTTCCATTTCAATTACTACAAATACCATCTCATGTTTGATGGAGAATATGGTAACATCACTGCTGAGAAAAACATTCATAGTTTTGAGAATTTTCTTTCTATTTAAGGTGGAATAAGATGATGTCTACATAAAAAAAATTCTCTATATTTGCAAGATAGAGCTAAGGAATGGTTAAAAAGTTTTTCAGCTACAAGCATATCCAATTTTCATCAGTTTGTAAAAGTATTCCTTGGTAAATGGGAGATCAAGAGAAATATTTTTCTCATTTTATAAGTATATGATCATTTGAAAAGACAATCAAGAGAGATAGTGCAACACTTTTATGCCAGATTCAATCAATTTTACAATTCCATGCCTACTGATATAAGACCACCTCCTAGTTTATCTCTCTTACACTACCCAGATGCCTTTGATATAGAGATGGCATTTCAATTGAGAGAAAGGGACACTACACCACTCAAGGAAATGCAGGATAGTGAAATTAATGTAGAATCTAATTTACTGATCAAAAGGTCAAAGATCAAGGAAGAAGAAAGGAAGAAAATAGAAAAGGAGCAACTGCAATATTCATAACCTAAACTGGACATTCTGGTCAACACAATGAAAGAAATGATGCAGAAATTCATCATGGGAAATGAACTTATTGTTCAAGGGAATCATGTTCCATTGGTTATGGAGAAAGAACGGGTCATTATTCCCAAACACTTTGGAGCTCACCCTTGATATCATGGATTGGAAAGGAAGACCAACAAATGTGAAGCACTTTAGAATATTTGGAAGAAAATTCTACATCAAAAGAGAAGAATGACAATTGGAAATTGGTTCCAAGAACAAAGAATAAAAATTTGATTGGCACAAAGTGGGTTTTCATAAATAAATTGAATGAATATGGACATGTTACAAGGAATAATGCAAGATTGGTATGTAAAGGATACACACAGGTTGAAGGAATATAATTTGAAGAGACATTTTCCTCAGTTGCCAGAATGGAAGAAATCCAATTTCTCTTATCTTATGCATGCTCCAAGAATATTAAAGTGTATCAGATGGACATGAAATCATCTTTTCTAAATGGGGAGCTTGAAGAATAAATCTACATTGAACAACTAGAAGTATTCCATTTTTCAGAGAATGCAAAATACATGTGTAAATTGAAGAAGGCCTTGTATGGTCTAAAATAGGCTCCTACAGAATGGTACTCTAGACTGGATAAATATCTATAGTAGGTAGGGTTCATAAAAGGAAGTACAGACATCAACCTCTACATCAAGAATCAATTTGAAATTTCATTACTTGGAGAACTATCGTTGTTTCTAGGTATTCAAATACGTCAAAGCAACCAAGGAATTTTTATTTCTCAATCTAAGTATATTAGAGAAATGATAAAGAGGTTTGGAATGGAAGATTGAAACCAGTTATCACTCCTATGCAAACGAGTTGAAAGTTGATCAAATATGATGATCCAAAGTCTATAGACCATAGGCAATACATGTCAATGATTGGTAGCCTACTATTTGTGACAACATCCAGACCAGATGTAATGCAGGCAGTTGGATAGGTGGAACGATTTAAAGAAGCACCAAAGTAATCACATGTCTTAGCAGTGGAAAGGATTTTCATATATCTCAAAGGAATATAAGGTTTTGGATTATGGTATCCAAAAGGAAAGGATCTATCACTTATTGCCTACAATGATGCAGATTGGGTAGGTTTCACTGATGACTGATGAAACACTAGTGGAACAACGTTCTACTTGGGTGAGTGTTTAGTATCTTGGCTAAGAAAGAAACAATCATTAGTATCTTTATCTATAGATTAAGCAAAGTATATTGAAGCAACAACATGTTGTACACAGTTTCTATGGATCAAACAAACTCTGATAGATATACAGGTTGAGTATGATGGGCCCATTCCAATCTATTGTGATAATACAAGCACCATAAGTATCTCAAAGAAATCATTGATGCACTCCAAGATGAATAACATTCCAATAAAGAATCACTTTCTACAGAAACAGGTTGCAGAGAAGAACATCATAGTTGAATATGTGGGCACAAAAGAACAAGTGGTTGAAATATTTACAAAACCACTTCCACGGGAATCGTTTGAGTATCTTTGCCAAAGACTCAGAGTAATTTCTACTCCAAAATGAAATTTTTTGAATGTTTATCTTATATTTCTTAGATTTAATTGAAGAAGCACCATAAAGAGGATAGTTCAGGTCGGGAGATCAGTTTCAGGAAGAGTTCAGTTAGGGGGATCATCCCTGGATGGAAAGATACCTTTTCCAATGATGACAAAGGGGGAGAGATTTATGAGATGCAAAGAACAGAGGAATGGTTCCAGTGGGAGCGATGGTCACAGGAAGAGAATGAGTGATATGTCTTCAGTATTGCATCATAGTGTTGTCATCAATGACAAAGGGGGAGATTGTTGATTATTTGGGTTGGTCGTGATTGATGTCAACCCTTGAAGAAAGTTCGGTCACGAATTTCGGTAGCACAAAGGTTTGGGTAATGGACCCAATTTTGTTTGATGTATAATCATATGTGTTTTAATATATTTGAATATAAGACTATTCTATATGAATAATACATGTCATGAAATTTCTGGCGGTATGTGGAACGTCACATAACTCCTCACGGTTAGATAGTTATGGCCATGTGAAGTTGAAGAACCCTCATGAGTCATCTAGAAGCCCCAAAATGTCAAAGTACTCAAAGTGGTTGCAAAGAAGAAATTGTTTAAATATTAAAGTGAAGTGAAGAGTGTACTATACGTGAAAGTAGATGCAAAAGAAATTATTTAAATAATAAAGTTAATTATGAACTTACTAATTTTGGAAAGTGGTCAAGTTAAGTGGACAAGTGGTTAGAAGTGGGTTAGCCCTAAAATAAGAAAAGTGGGTTAAGATGATTATAAGGTAACCCCTTGAGGAAGCTACATGAAAGAATAAATAAGAGGAAAAGGTCTCTCATTTAATCATCTATTGAATATCATTGACTATCTATTTTGTGAAAGGTTATTTGGGCAGGTATTATTGATCAAGAAAAGCGTGGAAGAAAAATCATGGCAGGAAAACTGCGGCAAAAATTGCAGTAGAAAAACCACAGTAGGGAAACTACGACAGAAAAAGTGCAGTAGGAAAAGTGTGCCAAGAAAATCACGGCAGGAAAACAGCGGAAAAAAAGTGCAGCAAGAAAATTGTTGCAGGAAAAGTGTGGCAAAAAAAGTGTGGCAAGAAAAGTGTGGCAAGAAAAGTGAGAAAGCAGAACCGCGACAGAAAAGGCATGGCAGAAAAATCGCGACAGTAGAACGCTACAAGAAGAAAAAGGTATGGTTTTCATATGTGTAGTGTTGAACTTATGAATCTAGCTGAGGGTTTTCCTTGTAAATCTCTTGGATGCCCTCTTGGAAGTTTAGGGCTTGTTGTAGAATGGTTTTGAGGCAGATCTATTGAAGTATATTGTCAGTACCCTTAGTTTTATTTATTGGCATATCTTGTGGTGCATTGTGAGAGACACTTGTTAGTGGCATTGGTTTATGATTGGCTTATGAATGATACATCCTTGAGGCTACATAAAAGTGAGGTTATGGCACATTGTTTTATGTAAGGGTTTATGGTATTTGATTATTAATAGCATGATGTATTGCTAGAGAAATTTTGATGGTTATATTGGTATATGTATTTGGTATATGGTTGAGGTACATTTTGGGTACATGATTGAGAGAAGTAGTTGATGAGTTGGCACATACATGAGGTGTATAGTTGATGATGTTGGTACAACCTGATGAGTCATAGTTGATGTGTAGTTGATGCATGATTGGTACATACTTGGTACATGGTTGGAGGGACTTGTTAGTAGTATTGTTGACACATGGTTTATGGATGATGTAGCATACTTGTCTTGTTATATTATTAGAAGAACATATCGATCTTGGTGATGATTATGAGTTGTTGTGATATGCTTGGTTGATGCACATCTTGGTGATATTAAGCATATGGTTGAGAGTTGTCCTGGTGATTGATGTTGGTGAGTAGATCCGAATTGGTTGATAAGATTGATGAGACAGGTTTTTGTGATAGGTTTTTTGGATAGGTTGTTGTGACAGGTTATTTGTACAGGTTTGGTGCATGGTTGATGCACTTGTTTATGGTACATTTTGAGGTATAGGTTCATGCATGGTACACATTGGCACATGTTATCGATACATGTTGTTTATAGGTTATTGGTACAGGTTGTTTATAGGTTATTGGTACAACTTGGTTACATGTTGTTTGGTGTAGGTTGATTGGTACATATTTACATCATTATATCTCATAGTGATAGTGTGACAGTGGTTCTATCATTCTACTTACATTTTAGGCTGGTTGGACAAGGCAAGGATAGGTGGTTGTAGCCACCTTCTGATTGTAGCCAAAGAACATAGGGGGTTGTAGCCACCTTCCGTTTGTAGCTGAAGAACATAGGGGGTTGTAGCCTCCTTCTAGTTGTAGCCATAGAATTGGGGAGTTGGAGCTTCCCTCAGGTTGTAGCCTAAGAAACTAATGGGGTTGGAGCCTCCTTCTAGTTGTAGTTGGAAAACAAAGTTGGTACTTCCAATGAATGTAATTCTTAAAGACATATAAGAAAAATCATTCTGTGTTTTTCTCCCACTTTGGGTTTCCACGTAAAAACACTGGTGTACTGTGTATGTGTATGATTTCTCATTTTTTCATTGTTTATTTACTCTGCAACTATTGGATGAATGATACATTGATATACACTTGCCTTTTTTGGTTAAAAAGGATTGTATTTCTCTATTACTGGTTCACCCCCCTCTCAGTAATCCAACATTATTAACCTTGCCTCTATAATTTCTGCATTGATTTTACTGGTTACTTCAATGGAATTGCTAAGATTTCTCTTGATTTCCACATCTTCGACCATTTTTTGACTCGATGATGCATTTTCTAAATCCCTCAAGGGGTCCATCCTGAACTGTGGAAGTAGGTTGTTGGAAGACTTCCATAGTTCTTTGCTTGTTGTAATGACATGCACCTAGGTATTCTTGATATCCACAATCATTTTCATCCCCGTATTCAAGAGTCGAATATATCTGATTCTATGTTTATCTGAATATGCAGGTAGGGTTTCAGGGGAGTTTTGATGAATATCTTTCCACTCTGTGACCCTACTATAGGATTCTTGGTATGTTTTATATTTTTCCTGCATATCTTTCACCTATATACTCAATTTCACTTGATCATATTTTTTCTTCAATATTTTATTGAGCTCAAAGAAGAATTTCTTCCACAAGTCCTCATGTTCTTTATTCATTTTGATGTCCTCTTATCTAATTATTTCTATGACTACCATTTTTTTCTTACTTTTTTCCACGGTATTATGATGAAGTTGATTAAGTTGTTGCAGTTTCCTAACTTGATCTTTGATTTTGTCATTGTATTTGTTGATCTCTAATTCTTCTCCTTTGAGTTTAGTTACCTCTTGAGCATGTATTATTATGATATTTTCTATCTCATCTTGATATGTCTTTTGATTCATCTCGATCATTTTCTCAAACTTTGTAGTCAATTCCTATTCTCGGAGTTGGATCTGTATTTACTTTTCTTCCCTATAAGTATGCTCTAGTTTTGTGGCCTTTTCCCTAAATTTGTTGGAGATGGAACTTTTTACTATGTCTACAAAATTTTGCAGTTCTTTTATTCTTAGTTTAGAAACATCTAGTGTGTCGACCATTTCATGAACATACATAGAGTTAGTGCCAAGAAAAGAATTCAGGATCAATTTTTCTTGGATATCATTATTTTTTGGGTTTGGGGCTGCTTTCCATATGATCCTCTCAACTATATTTATATTTAACCCTCCTCTTTTCCTTTTGGAAGTTCTTTTCTCAAGAGATTTAGTCTTATGTCTATAGTAATATTCTCCAACTGCTACAACTACACATTCAACACATAACCCAGGTATTGTGAGTGAGAAACTTCCTAGTATGGATGCCAAGGGAGTTCATTATTCCAAGGGAACCATAACCATATTGATGTCAAGGTTTGTTGTGACATTTTAATTAATTTTTTCATGTTCTTCCCTAGAAGGTTTAGCAACGTTTATGTTTCCTTCCTTGTCTCTCTTGGTCAGATATTGGTTTTTTCTCTTCTTTGACATGTTCTGTTGATTTTCAACCTTATTCTATTATTGGTACCTCTCTTTATCTTTGTCTTCCTTGCAAGAAAATTGTACATCCTTTTGTTTTCTATCTAGTTCCATGACTTCATGTTTGTCCTTATCTTGTTGAAGAAATGTTTTAAATTGTTCTATTCTCAAAACTTTGTTTGCATCTTAATATTTGTTGAATTGTTCCCTGACCAATTTAGTAGGGAGCCTTTCAATACTTCTTCAAAATGTACAACTCCTCGGAAAATATCCTCACCATATCTAGCATGATGAGGTGTCTACAATGTCAATTTGCCATCTTTCAAGTGAGATTAGACTACATTTTGAGAGTCATCTACCTTCTTTTCTTCAATGCATAGACATATTTCTTGCAAGGCTACTGCTTCCTATCTACCTTTTTTATTGTTTAGGAGAGAGTATTGTCCCATGTGAATAGGGAAAATCAACCAATTCCTATTATTCTTCTTTGATATATATGTTGTAACCCATTTGTCTAGTTATGATATGCCACTTAATGGGCCAAAAATTTATCAGGTACATACTTGGGAAGAATATGAGGTGGTATTGTAGCTCCATAAATCCTAACATATGTATAGCATTTGGTCATGTACCAATCCCCTATCCCTTTAAAATATTTGATGGCATCAGGAGATATTCGTTGAGGGTGAACCCCCAAAATGATTTTGTGTAAGGGTGTCGTAAAGTAATCCCAAATATCATAAATATGGTTCTTGTAGTTCAATTCCCAAAACCAAGAGAAATATTCATGAATTAGGGATTTTATTGAATCCCAGATCCAATTAAAAGCATAAAATACGTGTTCTACACAAACTACATATATATGATAAGTTTTCATATAAAACACATGGATTTTCATACTTGTATCTTCCCAAACGTGATCTGATATGTTGAATGATAAAATTATGGCAGAATTGAATGATTTCCTAGTTTTGAACACTATATAGGCCATCGAAAACCATTCCATTAAGAAATGGGTGTTCATTTCTTCTCCATAAAGTCTACATATCATTGCATTCAAAATCTTGTAGGGATCTTTCAGATAGAAATCAGGAACATTTATTTGTCCTTGTTTTACTAGAAAATATTCATCCATGAACCGATATTCCATCACTGTCTCAAAGTAATTGCGATCTATCCTGAATTTGTCTATGAAGGATTCATCTAAGGCAATAGTAGGTTCAGGAATTTAATATCGGATCCTCAAGTCCTCTTCTCTGAGAGATGCAATAGGTGTGCCAGAAACATTGAATACCATCCCAACCTCTTTCTATATGTGCATGAAGCACCATATCACAACATCATTGCAAGGGAAGAGGCTCGAGAGAGATACAATAATATTTATCCCTCTTAGTTTGATATTCATGTATTCTTCAATGTCCTCATCCTCAGTCAGATACTTATCTTCATGAAACATTTGATATATCTCCTGATATGTCACATAATGTTCTATACCATCATGGTTTTTTGTATCTATAATGTTGAAGGACTTTTTTCCTAGAACATTAACAAGACAAACAATAGCTTGGCTCTTTGTTCTATGGGTCTGTATTGTGGATAATCTGTCACATGCCTAAATAGCCATTCAAAATAAACTCACTTCTTCGATTTAACTGTAGAAAAGAACAATTTTTTAACTTATTTAATATATACCTACTATCTTGAGAAGAAAAAACCATAGAAGAAATTCCTCAGTTCTTCTCCTTAAGGCGATTGCTCAGCTCTTAGTATTTTTCATGATCAGGTTTATGCTTATTGTGTGTGTCCAATATTTTTCTATTATTATTTCTTGCTCACACTATAAAGCAATCAATGTCATTTGTGATACAACTAATACCATGTGAGAGGTGTACTATTTTTCATTAAATTTTTTCTCGATATGATCAATTACATATTGTTGTCAGCATACATTAGAAACGATGGGTTTAGGAGAAAAAATTCATGTGCTAGGAAAATCAATTCTGAAAGGTTGTTCAAAGAGGAAACTTTCCTAACCTTTTCATCATCGGTGATTCCAAAATCATTCATGCAACCTCTCCATATCATCCTTTGAAGAATATAATGTTATTTGAGTAAAATAGATCAATAGGATATCGCCATGTACCCACATATGGATGTTTAATACCATTTTCAAAAACTTGTAGAAAAGTGGGACATAATTGGTCCTCGTGATGGGTTTAATACCAATTGTATATTGACATTTGATCATTTAACCACGACGTCATTGTCTTCAATGGGATAATTTATTTTCAAGTAAAGATCACACAGTAATTTCCCTGATGACGTCAATATAAAGGCATCATCGTCAATATTTCATTTTTGAGCACGTTGAAGGATGGACAGAAAAGTGACGACGATGAGGTAAATGATAAAATTAAATGCATCGAACAAGGAGGTTATTAAGCTTTGAAGTTTTCAGTGGTTCCCTTGGCCAACGTTTGGAGTTTGCAAGATAGTGTAGAAGTGGTATGGATAGACAAACCTACATATTAGTGAAGAGCTCCTATTCTCTATTTGTGATGACCATATGAGAAAAATATGATCATAAGTGGATAAATAGTTAGGTAGGTAAGGAGTAGTGTCTTGAAAAAATTTTAGTACTATGATTTCTCAACAAAACTAATGGTTTTGGTGGGGGTTTTGTGTTCTCACAACAAATGGTAACTTGCACAGGAGAACTAGTTATATCTGTTTCAAAATAACCACCAGTAAATGTTCCTCACGTCTTTGAATTCGTCACAAACTTTACAGGCTAACCAATATTTTGGACCCCACAAAAACTAGTAGATTGAAAGGATAAGGATATTGTTACCATGTGGTGCAGACCCCCAAACTCTCAGGTCGAGGTCCACGTAGGATCTCTCTAAATATTCCCTTTGAGTCTAATTGACTCTTTGATTCCTCCTTGGGGAATCCCACACACATACAATGGTGTTTTCCATAGGTCCTTATGAATAGATCCCACATGAACAAACACTAGGAACCAACTCAAATCCTCTGACCCACAATGTGATCATGCCTTTCGCAATTTTAGAACTTCGTATTTTGCAACTTCGTGACTCCTGTTACCGTGTTTCTTGACCCTTTAACTGCCGAAACCCAAAATGTCGATTCACCGAAATCTTTATTGCAGCTTTCTCCACGGTTATATTTCTTTTTGCGATTTTGAGAATCTCAGAACAAATAACCTCGACTCCTTGTCTTCGAAAGTGTCGAATTTTCGAATCCCGACACGTTTAGCAAAGGCTGGATTCACCAACGAACTTCTCGTTGATTCGAAGTTTCAGACTTCACGATTTTGCGAATCCTGATGCAAAACTCCCGGCTCTCCAACCTATGAAACCCATAAATCGATCAAAGAAGTTGAATCTACTTGATGACAAGTATGCCACCTGTTGCTTTGCTACCCTCTATCTCTGACACAAATTCTTCTGCCCCTTCAAAGCTCTAAACTCCAAAATGCGAGTTCATGGGAGATCCGATGGCCCTCATTGGCTTGGATCCAACGACCTTATTTCTCCTGAGCTTATGATTTATAAAACACTCATCGTAACTCTCCTTGATCCTCTGCAAGATCTAATGACTCTTGGAACTTTGCAAATTCTCCACGGAGAATTTCAATTGTTCGTTCCTTCCTTGAAGACTTTTGCAAAATGAACCAGTGTTCTCTTCGTCGGAACTTGACTTATGTAAAACGAATTTGTTCTGTCTCTGCTTTGATTACTTCAAAGGCACTAACCCTCCTAATTTTTATTGCAAACTCGAGTCTTCAAAAAGACTCCTGCACGCACTCCTTGCAGCAACCCTTCAAATACTTAGAATTATTTGATTATCTCGACTTTGTGCACTTCCTGCAACATCAATCTCTCTCCCCTCCTCCTTAGTTAATAACTTCTAAGGACTCGACCAACCTGCACACACCTTGCACAACTTCTATTCTTGTCTTGTACTTCTACTGGAATGAGAAAAAAGGTATCTCTCTTGATCTTTCAGAGATAAACTCTGAACCTTTGTCAATGCACTCCTTGCGGACATTTCATTGCACTCCTTCCAGGAAATTCTCTCTCAGGAAGAGAAACAATTGAAACTCATTCTCCTTCTTCTCTCAGACTTCAAACATTTAATATGAAATTGTACATTCAACTCAGTATCAAAGTAAATACATAACAGAGAGAATAAAATATCTCTAAGCATACCATTCAGCATGTCTTCATGGAAAGCATCATAACACCATGAGTCTGAATCAAAACTTCATATATTAATTCAAAGCTTTTGTACATGGGTTCTTTTCTACAACTCTCTGCTTCTTCTCTATGCTAATGATACAAAATGATAATTGATACAAATATACAAAGATGAGGGTGTCTATAGTCAGTTTTCCCCCCTACTTCCTAAACTGTCTAATCTCTTTAATTTAGATCTACCTACTTTCATTTATTATGCATAAATGACTCTACCTACTACAGATGAGAGAGAATCGCTCATTATCTGTTTACAATATGTAAGTGCTCTTCCTCTTAACTATTAGATTTAATATCCACTCATTTAAACTTTCAAAATCATTTCAACATGTGAAAAAATGCATTGGCGCTTGTCCCAACTGTCTTCCGCCTTCACGCTCGCTTGTTTCTGATGATGCTACTACATCATACTTCCTCGCTTGAAAATTTTCATGAAATCCTATTCATGAGCTCTTGCATGGTCTGCCCATGCTTCTGAATTTCTGCTTCATTTTCCTAGCTGGCATATTCAAGTGGATGTCCCTTCCACTTGATCAAGTATTCAAAATACTCTTTTCTCCTGGTCCTCTTCCTAACTCTCTTGTCAATTATACTTTCCATCTATGGCTTTTCAGCTACAGGCATTTGTTTAGTCCACTGAACTTCTGTTTGTTCATTCTCTGCTCCTGCTTCTTCATCTCTGTAAGGGTACAAATTTGGGATGTTGAATATCGGTGAAATTCCAATACCATCGGGTAATTCGATCTCATATGCATTTGTCCCAAATTTATTTACAATCTTGCATCGTCCAATCTTCTTCATTTTCAGTTTGTTATGTGTTCCCCTTTGGAACCTTTCTTTCCTTAGATGTGCAAGAATCAAATCAATGGCTTCAAATCGAAGTTCTCACCTGTGTTGATCTACTCTACGCTTGTACTCTTGACTCGAATTCTGCATTCGCTCCTTAACTTGCCTGTGAAGCTCCTTCATTGCTTCTGCAAATTCCTCCGCACTAGCACTCCTAAATTTAGCTTGTTCTTAATATTTCAATCAAGAAACTCCTCTTAGTTTCATTCCATACACAATTTGGAATGGACTCTACCTTGTGATTTTTTTAAGCAAGTCATTGTAAGCAAATTCCGCCTGTGGCAGAACGTGATCCCACTGACTGTGGTGTTCAGTCACTAGGCTCCTCAACAAATCTCCCAAGATTGTGTTCACAACTTCTGTCTACCCATCCGTCTGAGGATGATATGCTGAGATAAATGACAAAATTGTCCCCATATTCTTCCATAAAGTCCTCCAGAAATGTCCCACAAACTTGGTATCCTGATCTGAAACTATACTTCCTGGCAAACCGTGAAGTCTGACGACCTCTTTGAAAAACAGGTTCACAATATGAGTTATGTCACTAGTTTTTTGGCATGGTATGAAATGTGCCATATTTTAAAATATGTCTACCACTACAAAGATTGAATCAAATCCTCTTTGTGTTCTTGGCAGCCCCAATATAAAATCCATGCTCACTACATCCCACGACCTCTCAGGTATGGGTAATGGTTGGTATAACCCTATGTTCTACCTTTTTCCCTTTGTGTGCTAACAAATTCTACATCTGTCCACAAATATTTTGACATCTTTCCTCATCCCTAGCCAAAAATATGTGCCATTCAACTTTGAGAATGTTATATCATGACCGAAATGTCCGACCAATCCTCCACTATGTTTTTCTTTCAGTGGATTCTCCCTCATGGAGAATTTAGAAATACATAATTGATTTCCCCTGAATAATAATCCATCCTGGATCATATATTCGGTCCACTAGCTTTTGTCCCTGAGAACTGGATTCTCAAACGCCTCATACACTTCCTTAAAATCTGGGTCATCTTTTTACATTTCTTTGAGATTATCAAAACCCAAAGTTTTGACTCTGAATTCCTGCATAAGCAAACATTTCCTGCTCAAAGCATCAACAACTTTGTTAGCAGTTCCATAAATATTCTTAATTACAAAAGTAAAATTCTGCATGAATTCAACCCATTTTGCATGCTTCTGGTTTAATTTATCCTATTGAGTCACGAATTGCAAAGCGTGGTTATCATTGTACAAAACAAACTCCTTAGGAACCAAATAATGTCTACACTTCTTCAATGCTTGTATGACTACGTAAAATTCCTTGTCATATGTAGAGTACTTAACCTTCGCCTCATTCAGTTTCTCACTGAAGTATGCAACCAACCTGTCATCTTGGCTCAAGACCGCTCCAATTGAAAATCCACTTGCATCACACTTGACCTGAAACGTCTTGCTAAAATCTGGCAATACCAGAATTGGTTGTTCAGTAATCTTTTTCTTCAGCAGATTGAAACTTTTTTCTACTTCCTCCATCCAATGAAAATATTTGTGTCTTTTCTTCACTGTTTCCATCATCGGTGCACTAATTCCAGTGAAATTTCGGATGAATTTTCTATAGAAACTAGCCAATCCATGGAAACTTTGAACTTCAAATACATTCCTCGGCGATGAACAATTCTTAATCGCCTCTACCTTATCCATATCCATATTCAGCTCATTTGCAGAGATAAAAAAACCCAAATAAATGAGTTATGTCCTCATAAATGACGATTTCTTCATATTTATCAGCAACTTCTCTTGTTGTAGTCTTCTCATCATTGTAGCTAAATGCTTCAAGTGTTCAGCTTATGTCTTGTTGAAAACCAGTATATCGTCAAGATATACGATGACAAATTTCCCTATGAACTCCTTCAGGACTTCGTTCATCAACCTCATGAAAGAACTCAACGCATTTGTTAAGCCAAATGGCATAACAAGCCATTCATACAACCCTTCATTTGTCTTGAATGCTATCTTCCATTAATCACCTTCTCTCATACGCATTTGATGATATCTGCTTTTCAAATCAATCTTTGAAAAGAACTTTGCTCCACTAAAGAAATCCATCAAATCATCCATCCTAGGCAATGGAAATCTGTATCTGATGGTAATCTTATTGATGTCCCTTGAGTCTCTGCACATCCTCCATCCTCCATCTTTCTTTAGACTGAGAACTATTGGAACAACACATGGACTCAAGCTCTCTCTAACCAATCCTTTGTCCATTAAATCCTAGACGTGTCTCTTGACTTCTTCATTCTCCTATCGCATCAACCTGTACACTGCTTTGTTTGGTAAACTAGCTCCATGTATAAGATCAATATGATGGCTTATACTTTTGATCAGTGGCAACGAACAAGGTAGTTCGTCCACTACTATATCAGAAAACTCTTCCAACAACTTCTGGATTTCCTCTGGTAAATCATCCACTCTTGTATTGGTCAAAACAATTCTAGGCTTCCTGACCACAATGAATTGTGTATCTTCCTTCTTCTTAACCTCCTTAAGAAGTTCCTTCCCACTCATGAGAGGTATAGTGTTGCTCACTTCTGGTTTCGTTTCTTTATGCTTAATTGACAACAACATGTGAGTTCTCCCATTCTTCTCCAGGGTGTATGTATTCTTTCTCCCATCATGAACCACATTTCTGTCATATTGCCATGGTCTACCCAACAATAGATGACAAACATCCATGGGAATAACATCACATAGTATTTCATCCTTATATCCTCCTATTTTAAATCCAACTAAACATTGTTTAGTGACATTTACCTGATGTCCTTTTTGTAGCCATGAAACTTTGTATGGGCTTGGATGGTCAATAGTCTCTAGCTCCATCTTTTCTACCATCTTAGTAGAAATGAGATTGTCTGTGCTACCACTATCCACGATGACTTTTCATACCCTATCTTTGGTCTTGCAAGTAGTCCGAAACAGTCTGTTCCTTTGGGCTGGGTTCTCTGCCTCCTTCTCTGGCGTTAAGAGAACTTTTCTCATCATCGGTGATCTTCCACCCTCAACATCTTCTGCCTCAACATTCCGCCTCTATGCTTCAACAATGTGAGTTTCACTTCATTCTTTCTTTCTATCTCGACATTCATAGGATTTATGTCCATTTTTCCCACAGACAAAGAATTTCACTTCGCCTCCTTGACCTCTTCCTCTTCCTCTGGTACGAGGAAAAGTGCTTCCATCAACATATTTCCTTCCCTGTGAGCTTTCACCTCTCTCAGTTTGAGGTTTAGGTTTCTTCCCCTCTTCTTTAGATTTCTGAGGCCTATCCTAGGCAATTGTTTTGACTCTGGCTTGACTTATACCTCGGCCTCTTTGACCTGGATTTCGACTCAGCTTCTCTTCATCCTTCAAATCCATATGATAAGAATCCTCCACATTCTAAATGATCATCATTCTCGTCTCATCCTGAATGTCATATCTTAGACCATTCATATATCTGTCCACCTTTTCATCATCGCTTTCCCAATGACCTACTCTGATGTTTATCTTGTAGAACTCTTCAGTGTATTCTTTCACTGACATCAACTTTTGTCTCAAATTCTCCATTCTCCAAAACAGAGTAATTTGATAATCCTTGGGTGTGAATTTGTCTTTCATTTTCGCAACCATTCTATCCCAACTCTTGATTTTCTGCTTGCCTTTGTAGCGTCTGTCAGCTTGTAGTTCATCCCACCACAATGTTGCATGCCCTTTAAGTCTGGTAACGACATGTTTGACCTTCTTGTCTTCCTCGACATCCTCATAGTTGAAGTATTTATCCAGAGTTCTAATCCAGTCTAGAAGCTCTTCAACATCCAGGTTTCCCTCAATCATGGGAATATCCATCTTTGCCCTGGCACCTATCCTTGCAACAACCCTGAATAGGAATTCATCCGCAACATCTTCGACTGCAACTTCTTCTCCTTCATGTCCAGCTTCATTGTCACTTTCAGCCTCACTGATATCCCCAACGTCGATTGTGCACCTCTGTGCTGTCTCCATGGCATCAAGCTTGGAACATAGTTCACGCATTTCCATTTCCACTGCTGGATCAGGCATTGGCCTATCTCTTCTTCTCAGTGGCATGCCTAAGAATTTTTTCTCTTTTCCTTGCTACAGAAAGAAAAGAAATTGTTTTGTGCTCTAATACCACAACTGATGCAGACCCCCGAACCCTCGAGTTGAGGTCCTTGCGAGATCGCTCTAAATCTTCCCTTTGAGTCTAATTGATTCTTTGATTCCTCTTTAGGGAATTCCACACACATAAAATGGTGTTTTCCATAGGTCTGTATGGATTAAGACCACGTGAACAAACACTAGGCACCAATTCAAATCCTCTGACCCACAATGTGATCACACCTTTCGCAATTTCGAAACTTCGAATTTCACATCTTCACGACTCTTGTTGCCGAGTTTCTTGACCCTTCAACTGCCGAAACTTGAAATGTCGATTCGCCGAAATCTGTATCACGCCTTTCTCCATGGTTATATCATGTTTTGCGATTTTAGGAATCTTGGAACAAAGAACCTCGACTCCTTGTCTTTGAAAGTGCCGAATTGCCAAATCTTGACTCGTTCAGCAAAGGATGGCTTCCCTGACAGACTTCTCGCATATTCGGAGTTTCGGACTTCGCAATTTCATGAATCCTAATGAAAAGATCCCGGCTCTCCAACCTACGAAACCCTGAAATCGGTCAACAAATTTGACTCTGCATGACGACAAGTATGCCACCTGTCTCTTCACTGCCCTCTATCTCTAACACAAATTCTTCTGCCCCTTCAAAGCTCTGAACTCCGAAATGTGAGTTCACGGGAGATCCGATGGCCCTCGTTGGCTTGGATCCAATGACCCTATTTCTCCTAAGCTTATGATTTAGAAAAGACTCGTCGTAACTCCCCTTGCTCCTCTGCAAGATCTAACAACTCTCAGAACTTCACAAATTCTCCATAGAGAATTTCGATCGTTCGTTCCTTCCTTGAAGACTTCTACGAAATGAACCAGTGTCCTCTTCGTCGGAACTTGACTTCTGTAAAACGACTTTGTTCTGTCTCTCCATTGATTACTTCAAAGGAAATAAGCCTCCTAAGTTTTCTTGCAAACTCAAGTCTTAAAAAATACTCCTGCACGCACTCCTTGCGGCAACCCTTCAAATACTTAGAATTATTTGATTATCTCGACTCTGTGCACTTCCTGCAACAACATTCTCTCTCCCCTCCTCCTTAGTTAATAACTTCTAAGGACTCGACCAACTTGTGCACACCTTTCATGGCTTCTGTGATTGTCTTGTACTTCTGCTAGAATGAGAACAATGGTATCTCTCCTGAGCTTTCAGAGATAAACTCTGAACATTTTTCAATGCACTCCTTGCAAACATTTCACCACACTCCTTGCAGGAAATTCTCTCTCAGGAAGAGAAAAAATTGAAACTCATTCTCCTTCTTCTCTTAGACTTCAAACATTTAATATGAAATCATACATTCTACTCAGTATCAAAGTAAATGCATAATAGAGAGAATAAACCATCTATAAGCATACCATTCAACATGTATTCACATAAAGCATCATAACACCATGAGTCTGAATCAAAACTTCATATATTAATTCAAAGCTTCTGTACATGGGTTCTTCTCTACAAATCTCTGCTTCTTCTCTATGCTAATGATAAAAAATGATAATTGATACAAAGATGAGGGTGTCTATAGTCGGTTTTCCCCCCTACTTCCTAAACTGTCTAATCTATTTAATTTAGATCTACCTACTTTCATTTACTATGCATAAATGCCTCTACATACTATAGATGAGAGTGAATCGCTCATGATCTATTTAAAATATGCAAGTGCGCTTCCTATTAACTATTACATTTAATATCCTCTCATTTAAACTTTCAAAAGCATTCCAACATGTGCAAAAATGCGCTGGCGCTTGTCCGAACTGTCTTCTTCCTTCACGCTTGCTTGTTGCTGACGATGCTCCTGCATCACTATGTCTAGGGATATTAAGAATAATTCAAGAGAGAGGATTTAATATGGGGAAACTTAATTTATCTTGAGAATATGGGAGGACAAGAACAACATAAAAGCCAATATTTGATTGGTTTAAGACCACAATGTATTCCTCGTCTCTTTTTCTTGGAATTGCTTCATTGGCAGTGAGCATCCATAGTTCCGATGAGGTTTCCTTAGTATCATACAAGCATAGACCCTCTGCTATCGATCGTCCATAGCCATGGCGTGTTTACTTATATTTCCCACACTTATAATAGTTTTGGATTACTAAGAGGGGGGATGAATCAGTAATAGAGCAATCTAATCCTTTTTAACCATAAAATGCAAGTGTTATATCAATGTAGCATTATCGTCCAATATTTTTAGAGTAAATAAACAATGAACAAATGAACAATCATACACATACACATTACACTGGTGTTTTTACGTGGAAACCCAAAGCGAGAGAAAAACACATTATGCTTTTTCTTATATGTATTTAAGAATTACATTCATTGGAAGCACCAACTTCCTTTGTTTTCCAGCTGCAACTCGAACGAGGCTCCAACCTCCTATTTTCTTAGGCTACAACCTGAGGGAAGCTCTAACTCCCCAATTCTCTGGATACAACCAGAAGGAGGCTACAACCCCCTATGTTCTACGACTAGAATTGGAAGGTGGCTTAAACCACATGTCCTTTCCCCATCCAACTACCTTGAAATATAAGTATAATTATGGAACCAATGTCACACTATCACTGTGAGATATACTGTCATAAACCTGAACCAATCAACCTGCACCAAACAACTTGTACCAATAACCTAAACCATGCATCAACCATGCATCAACCTGTACCATAAACAAGTGCATCAACCATGCACCAACCTGTACCTCAACCTGTACCATCAATGAGTGCATCAACCATGCACCAAATATGTACCAATCATGAATCAAATACAAATAAAATATGACTCATAAATATGTAACAACATCATAAAGTATACGCCTCATGTGTGTGCCAAATCATCAACTACTTGTCTCAATCATGTACCAAACATGTACCTCAACCAAAATCCCTCGTCAATTTCATCATCCAAATCTGATTTGTAACTCCGTAACTAACCTGGTGTATATGATCACATACCTACAAACCTTCCTCAACAAGAGACTATCATTTTCATCAAATTTTACTTTAGTCTCACATGACTAGTTTTAGATTAGTCAACAACCCTAACTTTCAATAATTATAACTATGTACCGATAATGAATAAATATCTTAAAATAGTGCATGATGTTATTCAGTGTATTTTATGCATTTCCTATGGGTTTTACTACTTGGAACCTCTCAGAAAAGGAGTTATAGAAAAAATAGCATACCTTGTTGAATTATGGATTATTCTAAAGAGCGAACTTGTAGAACATACCGCACAGGTAATATTTTTTGTATGGATATGAATATGTTACAAATAATAATACCGACTGTAATCTAACCAATACATTTTTTCTTACTAAATTTGGATCTGTTATGAAGAAGTTATGACGTTTTTACCCAAAACACTTCTGTTAGACTAGTTTCAGGGCTAGCCACAAACCCTATTTTCCATAGAGTGTAACTCCAAAAATACAACGACCCACAAGCTGAATGTTTTATCACAACTACTTGGATATGTTTCCTCAATGGCATCCATAGTTTGTGTTCTGAAACATTCTAGAAAAAATGTTATTGTGAAAATGGTGAGATGACCTGTAAATAACATACCTTAGAAAGCATCATCAGAAGAATTTATCCTCCCTTGAATTTCAGCCTTCTTTACTTCACCTTCCCTCTAAAATTCACCTTAGATATCCTTTGGTTACCTCAGTCACTTGTGTATATTTAATATTCTCAACTGTAATAAAATGAGAGACCCTTGCCTCTTATTTATACTTTTATGTAGCTTCCTCAAGGAGTTACCTTCTAACCATCTTAAACCTCTTTCCTTATTTTAGGGCTAACCCACTTCTAACCACTTGTCCACTTATTAATTTATCCATTAAATTTATTATTTAAATAATTTCTTTTGTATCCACTTTTAATTATAGTACACTGATCACTTCACTTTATTATTTAATTTCTAAAATCTCGTAAATCACTTTCCTTATTTTAGGGCTAACTCACTTCTAACCACTTGTCCACTTAGTAATTTCTCCGTTAACTTTATTATTTAAATAATTTCTATTGTATCCACTTTGACTTATAATACACTCATCACTTCACTTTATTATTTA
>JZKD02S1611597.1:0-10776 GCA_000966675.3 Picea glauca
GATTATGGTAGCCGAGGTTCTCTTAAGTGAAAGATAAAGCTCTGAAGGAAAGATGTGCCGAGGTTCTCTTAGGTCCTCGAGCACTTGTGTAAGTCCCGCTAGGCAAGTGGCCGCTAAGAGCAGTTTATGGTGTTGGGCTGTTCGAAGGTTCGCTAACAGTTCCCTTTATTGTTTGATAGCAGTATTGACTGAGAATTGTTCAGATTTGCAGACTTTTGGATGTCTGACATTTATATTTCTCATAAATTGGATTCCGATCGAAAACATGTACGGTTGCGTATTTTTTAGGTTTCCTTTCGGCTCGAAAACAAGTACAGTTGCATATTTTTTAGGTTTTCTTTCATGTTGTAAGCAATTCGATTATTACAGACGACATGTGATCCTCAATGGGCATTTGCTCAATAACGCAGTCGCTGACAGCCTACCTGTAAGTCCTATCATTCATGCTAATTGCAATGTTTTGCATATAAAAGATCATTAATTTCTCTACGGGCATGCCAATCAGGGTGTGATAAAAACGGACCTGATCTAATCTAGTTTACAGATAGCAATACGGTACGGGCATGCCAATCAGGGTTGAGGGAAACTAATAGCAATACGGTAGACAATTCCAGTTTTGGTTTCCTACAACTTCCTGAATTGTATATAGCATGCGGTCTCCAACGTCTTCTCCCAAGTTGTTATTAACCGACACCTATGAAAAATCCATGGACACCGTAGATCGCACCACAATTGATGATTAGGAAGTTCGTGAACTTGATTTCATCGACCCCATGACCAACTGTCAAGCAGAGTCATTTGAATCTGCTGCTGCTGATTATCCCTGCTGTTGTTTGCCTTCTCAGTCATGGAACGATTTCGCGTCCTCAGATCTCCTTATACATAGTCAAATGGCCATCGATAATGCTCAGCCTTCAGTGCAATCGGAGGATTCCATTATTACAGTTTCCACTGAAGGGATCAACAGTAATTGGGAGGACTTACGGTTAAATCAGAAAAGAAACAGAGCGTTCGTGGAATGGAAGGCTAGAAACCCTGATCAACCACGTTTCTGCGAGCCCATAAAATATCCATCTTTGCAGAAACGGTGTATCAGTTTTTTGAATGACATCAACAACCATAAAATTCGACCATCACGCTATAGTAAAAACTCTGGCGATGGGAGCATCACCGTTCGCAATAGTTACGACAAGCTTGCAATCGACCATGTTATAGGTGAACGCAAGAGGCGAGGACAGATGAGTGAACCCCAAGGTAATACTTTCTGATAACTATTTTCATTTTTCTCTCCTTCAGATCTTGACGCTGTGACTGGTTAAATCCTGTCATCTTGACTGGTTAGTGGTTCTAACTGTTCATTAATGGCTGACTGCCGTGTGATATAGAAGGCGGGCAGAGCTACAGTGCTTCTTCAAACGAAAGATTACGTCATTCACCTGAAAAAGCGTATACAACAACTGGAGAAACGAAATCGAGAGTTAGAAGCGTTATTATAAGAGATATCGTCGGTCACATAGATCATCAGTTCACTACATTAGTAGATAGCCTGCTGATAAGATTCACTTATAACGTCTATATTTTGTTTCAGTGAACACAATGTCATAACCTATTATGTTTATGTTGCAGTGAACATAATGCCATAGCCTATTACATTTCTGTTATTTTTGCTTCTTTTATTTTTGTTTTCTAGATAGGTGTTTTCTGCATGATTCTAAAATTTATCTTAAATTTGAATATATCAAAATTTAAAAAAATATTTATCAATATTTAAAAACATGATAGATGATTCAAAAATATAAATCATTTTTTAAATTATTTATAATAAATATAAATAAAAATAAAAATAGTGATATTTTTATATAAATATCATATTTATAATATATATTATTATATAATTAAAAAAAAATTATATTAAATTTATAGTATATATCAAATTTTTCTCTTAAAATTTTTAATTCTTTTATATTTATATTTAACTATTATATATTATTATTACTTATTATAAATATCATATTTTTTAAACTTTTATGCCATGTTACCTTTCACAGCGATAACATCATTTTATTGAATTGTGTTAGTTTAGATCTAACAAAAGAAGGCAACCCACAATATTTCCATGCATCTATTAATTAATGTTTGAAATTAATTGCATTTCCAATATGTTTCGAAAAGGAAACACAATTATCTAGGAAGCACAAATATGTCTTAGAGAGGAGGTAGCAAAGAAAACTATAACAATATAAAATATAAATTATAAATACATTTTTATAAAATTCCCAGTATAACAGATCTTAATATTTGAAAAGTTTTAATAAAGTTGAATCCCCACATTTTCTTAAGTCCAATCCAACCATTGTTTATGGTTTCATTTCCTTTTGTCTAATATATACTATTTCATTCAATGGTTTCATTTCTTTTAGTCTAATATATACTATTTCATTGTTCATGGTTTAACATTTACTTTTGTCTAACATATACTATTTCTAGGATTTTTTTTTTTTTAAATATTTGATATTTTATTTTATTGTTCATGATTTAGCATTTATTTTTTATAACTTATACTATTTCCTTTTCATAGATGTTTTATAAAATGTTAGATATTTTATATATTGATATTAATGGAATATTAATATATTATTATTAAAATTTGAAATACATATATAATATTATTTTTTAAATTATAAAACATTTTAAATAAAACTTTTTTTTCAATTTGATATAAAATAATTTGTTTATATTATATATTATTACACGTTTCAAAATTATACTTTGTATAAATATATACAATTCCACACATAAAAATAACTAAACTATATAAATGTTGTGACAACTCTCTCTATTTCTATATACTCTTTCTCCTTGTATAAATGTTGCGACAATTCTCTCTATTTCTATTTCTTTTGGATTTTAAATCGTGTTGAAGATTGTTGAGTTCAATAGTAGTCCCTTTTGGGTTTTAAATTGGGTTGAAATTGTTGAGTTCAACATAGACTAATTGAAAAGCAGAAGAAATGAATGGAGTTACCGTTATCTATTTATTTATTTTTGTTTTTTTATTTAATTTTCTTGGTTGTATAATATTTTCTTCTTTCTATTTGGTTATTTGGTATGTGTGTTATTATTATTTTTCATATTAAAGATATTCAAAAATCAAAATTATCATTACAGGATTATATAGAAATAATTTGCTTTAGTTATTCTTTTAGATGTAATTAGTATGATGTTTTAAAAATGATTTATTCTTATAAAATAAATTTTATTTTAATATAATTTAGAGAAAAAAAAATATAATTTCGAGAATAATTCATCAAAACTTTAGTGATCTTGAAACTCTTATCTTAATGATTTTCAAGCATATGAATAACATTTTAAAGAAATCCACATAATCTCTTACTGTTTTAAGGTCCGATAAACCAGTTTTCCATCTAATTGAATTGAACCTTGTGTGTATGTGTGTGTGTATGTGTGTCTTCTTCTTAGTTTTAAAATTTAAACTTTTTTTATAAGTTCTTCACCCAACAAAAAAAATTATCTTATAGAACTAAGATTAACTATAACTTTTATGCATACTTTCTTAATATGTAATCTTTCATTATAATTATTATTCAAAATAATGTCTTTCTCTTCATTCCATAATTTTTTTTTTTTTATAAAATTAAGATTAAGTATAAATTTTATAATTTATAATAAATTTTATTACTATATTGTCATATGATATTTTAAATGATAATGATGATGATTAACATCCATTGATCTTAAGAGGCTAAGAGATTATAAATTACAAATCAAATGTACATTAAAACTATATTTCATTAAGTATAGTCACAATATAAATACAACTGCAACTAGCTTAAGATAGCTATCTATCTTAACTAGACAATCTAGATAGTTGAGAGATAATATCTTACCTCTCCGTAACAAACTCAAACCAAATACTTATCATGACATTTAGCCATTATTCTCCAACACTCCCTCTTAATGGAGAAATGCCATTTTTTTTTGTTTTTACAATATAGAAACTACATACAATTCATAACTGTTATTTTTTTTCAGGTTGGTCTTCATTAGCAAGTCTACCCACTCTCCAATCACTTGGTTTCACTCTTTTCTTCTCCACACTTTCGAGCTACCTCTTGATCCATTTAAAGTATAACCGCTTCAAACCATCATTAACTTACTTGCAGGATTGATGCTTCTTGATTGCCCCAAAGTACATTGATTGGTTCTGCTTCATGTAAATTTTACAAACCAAAAAACACATTCCCACTAATTAATGTAACTAATACAAACTAATTAATATAGTTGCCTTTCATTGATTCCGGTAAATAGAGAAAGAGGTTGTAGGTTCTAAATGAAAAACATCGATATAGGTCTTCATCTCTGCCAGTTTTGAAAACACAATCTCTTTAATGTCACGTCACCAATTCACAGTATCTATATCACGTCACCAATTCACAGTATCTTTGAGTAGTAGAAAACAACAACTCTACGCTCTCTTTCTCTTCTGTATACAGAAGATCTGGACACGGATCTTCTCCACACCGTCAACCTCCAATGTATGAGTCAGTCCTCTCATTGGTGGAAGTGCAGGTGATGCCATCTCCTCCAGAGTCAATGATCAATTCATCACTATTTATTTCAGCAGGTCCTTCTTTGTTCTAACAATGTTTACGTTGTGTAGCGGATCTCACTCCAACTACAGTCTCTTTATGCAACAGATATTTATTTATAAGGCAAGACTCTCCTTCACACAGAAATACTCACACTCAAGAAAATAAAAATAAGAATATAAATCCACTCTCACATATACGTGGATCCCCCCTGAGGGAGTTACACAGAGCACTTAGGCTCTGATATCAAATTACAAATCAAATGCACATTAAAACTATATTTCATTAAGTATAGTCATAATATAAATACAACTACAACTAGCTTAAGATAGTTATCTATTTTAACTACACAATCTAGATAGTTGAGATAATTTCTCAACTCTCCGTAACAAACTCAAACCAAATACTAATCATGGAATTTAGCCATTATTCTCCAGCATTATATGAAATTATTTATAATTTTGTTTCTGTGCTGGAAAAACATTAAGAGGAGCTTTCCAAGATCACTATAGTTTTGTTGACTTAAAAGGTTAGGAAGGTTGGTACTATGACAAATGTTGTGAAATTGAAATCTAATGTGGGTATAGGTTGGACAATCTAAGAGAAAGTGTTTTTCATCTTCAACCTTCTTAGTGTCACAAAGATGATACACTCATTCATCCCATGGTGTTTTAGGAATTGACCAACACCCAATTTCACTCTGGAATTCGTGAGAATTTGCTCTTATCTTAGAAATGCTTATTTTTTTCTTTATACTTGTCAAAACATAGAGATAATTTTGATCTTCTAGATTATGGTTGATTACATCCTTATAATAGCTTAATCTTATTTTTTCCTCTAACTCTTTATCACACCACATTTTCTTTTTACATTTTGATTTGATGATATTTTTAATAGTATCCTTATTATGCAAAATGGTGTCTTCCATGATTCCCCGATATCTTAGCCAAGAATGTGAATCACTGAATTTTGAAGCAATTTTAGGAAGTATCTTGTATTCCATGTTGTTTAACTTATTCTTATACATTAGGTATATAGTCATAGCTATCCTCTCAATGGGGGAAATGATTTCCTCTAAGAGGTGGATGGGATAGGGCATATTTCCTTTAATTTTGAGATTATAGGTTATAAAATTATTTTGTATTTTCTCTATCTTTCTCCAAAATTCACAAGAAATACTACATCCCAACACTTCACATCCATAAAGAGTAACAAATGTAACAAGAGTCTCAGAGAGGATTCTCTTCTTATCCCATATATCCAAATATCAATTGATTTACAGTTGCTTTTAAGCCCATAATAAGCTTTCCGTCCCCCAATAATCATTTTCTCAATGCTATAATTCTAGTTGAGCTTGTGGTGAATATAAATTCCAAGATATTTGTATAAATTCACTTCCTCCAATATTTTGCTTTCATATACGGAGGTATCATAAGTGATATTATTGGATTTAATGATCATGGCCTTAGTCTTGTCAGTATTAATAGTCATACCCATATTGGAGAGAAAATACTTGAGGATTCTTAGTTGGTTTTCAAGATCGTGGGGACTCCTCTCCATAAGAGAGATATCATCAGAATAAAGAAGAATATTGATGACTATGCCAATGAGAGTATTGCTACACAACCCGCTTCTTCCAGGAAATCTTCTAACTTATCAATGTATATGCCAAAAAGGGTAGGGGACAACGGACAACCTTGCTTGACTCCAATATTGTAGTTAATATCTTTCGACCAAACCTCAGTGTTCTTAAACTTGGAAATAACATTCTCATACAACTTTATTGCAACAACCCTCAACTCGATAGGATATTTTATCTTTTCCAACCTATTCCAAAGATTTCTCCTAGTTACCATGTCAAAAGACTTTCTAAAGTCAACAGAACAACAAAAAAGACTGGTTTTAGTATTGTGGAACTCCTTTGCAATGATCCTAAAGGTAACAATATCCTCCACAGTTGAATGATATCTTCTAGACCCAGCTTGGCCTTTATCTCTCTTACTGTGACTTTATGGCCAAAGGATAATCTGCTTTTCCAAAATAATTCCAAAGCTTGGCTAGGTAATCATAATGGTCATATAATTAGACAGAATGTTTCTATCCCTATTTTAAAAAATATGAATAATGGGAATTTATGTCTAGGTTCTATGGATACTATAATTGATTGTTAAATTGAAGAGATTGTGTGTGTGTGGGATGAGGATAGGCCCTTCGATTTTAAAAATTTCAGTTCAATAGCCTTCAATATCCTTAACTTTCCCATTTGCAAGCCACTTAACCCCAAACTCTATGTCATCCAAAGAAAAAACGTCATCCTTTGTAGGGACAATAGGAATGGTGTCCATGGAATTAGAAACTCATAAAGACTTTTAAGGTAAGAATTACAGTCCCTTAAGGGAATCATATTATTTTCTTTAGTATTACGGATTAGAATTTTCCTCCAGAAATTCTTAGGATCTGACATAGATAGTTGTGAAAGATTATCTTTCCTTTTATTGATATAGTGTTTAGTTTTCCTTTTAATTAGGGATTTATATGTATTGATCTTATCGATTTTTAAGGACTCATTAGAAGCATCAATAATGGATTTCCTAGCAATTTTACATTCTTTATCATACCAAGGGTTGGTCGTTCTATTATTATTTTTACATGACACGTCGAAAGAGAACTTGTTAATAGAAGTGGAAATGATAGTTTTAAAATTATGATAGAGGTATTCAATGTTGTCCTTCTAAGTTAAGAGATGTAATCCACTATTTAAATCCTTTAAGAAAATGTCAACTTTACTTTTGTCAAAGCACATTTTTCTTTGATTATCACAATTATCTTCAATGGTGCTCTTGTGCATGGAAACATTTAGAGTTAGGGTTAAAGGTCTATGATCAGAGTCGAGTTCATGGTCATTTAAAAGGTCAAAATTTATTATTTGGTTGGAAACAAAAATATCATATATCACATAATATACGACAATACTACCTATCCCATGAATACAATTCATCTAGTTGGAGTTTGGCCACTTCATTACTCCATCGCAAATTATTAGGTCTTGAGAGCTACAACATTTGACCAACTCAGTACCTAACAAATTCACAACTAGGTTTTCAAAGGTTCTTTTGTAGCTATTAGATAAAACAAGGTCCTCATCTAGCCATAAAGGATTATGGTTGTAATCATTGCTTAAAAGAGTAGCTTGGTTAGTTGAATTCCTATCATTAAAGTTTTGTAGCAGGAGGATATTATTTTTGTTTTTCAAACTATAAATATCTTGTTCTAAATTATTATAGGGACAATTTCTATCTTGATTGTTTTTCTTATAAAAAGTAGAATTAATAGGTGCAAAAATAACAAATTGGTATTTACATCTTCTTAGCATTGGTGTCTGAAATTTATATCCAAATGTACCAATTGATAGAGTTGATCATATGAAGTTGAATGTGAGGACAAATTCTCTTTCTAATATAACAAGCTATGCCTCCTATCCCTCTATGGTAAGACTTTTTGTTCCATGCTGACCACATGACAAATCCTTATATGTTAGGGACCTTATACTCTTCATGCTCCCAAGTTTCAACTAGACGAATAATATCAATATCACTCCAGATCCAACTTATCATAGGACCTTTGCGCAATGGAAAGCCACAACAGTTCCAAAAAAGGATCCCTAGTGTACCAAATTCCTATTTATTATTATCCTTCTCGTCACTATCCCTAAGAATAGTTTTTCGATTTCTAGTTATTTCCCATTTTCCTTCTTTCATGGCTTCTTTTACCTTTTGAACTTTCTTTCTTAATTTAGCTTGGTCTTCGTCAATGATGTCTTCATTTATAAATATTCATGATCCTTTGAAGATCGAAGATTTACTGAGTATGCTTTATTTATGGTCATTACAACTTACTTTGACACACATAAACCTATCTTTATGATCAATTATTTTTCCTATTCTCTTTGCTTCTATGAGGTAAGTTGTTTGAATTTGTGACTTATTTCTTAATTCTTTTACTATTGCTAGTGTATCATCCTCTTGTTATTGTTTTATACCAAAAATTATGAGGTTCAAGTCTCTTTTATTACGTGCATGGTCTTGTTCAAATAACTTATTAATTTCGTCTTTCATGGGTTTGATATCCAATTTGTTTTCTAGATTACTAAGTGTCAAATTGTTGGTTATTTTTTCTTCTATCTCTTTAATCCTATTTGTCAAGTTGCAATTTTCTTCAACCTCTCCTTCTTGGGTTGATTTTTTTTTTTTTTTCCATTTCTTGAATCATATCCTCCATTGTCTCTAATTGACATTTGAACCCTAAGAATCTATCCTCTATTTGAGTTTGAATGGTATTTACGAAGAGTCTAACTTTTTTTATCAAGCATTGACTCTACTATATTTGGAGTTTTAGGTCTCTTTCTTCACTCCTTTTTTTCTAATGATTCTAACTCTATTTGATGTTTGACTTCTTTTTCTTCTCTCATTTTTTCCAATGATTCCATATAATGGTAAAGGCTCTCTAGAGTGACTTTGGGGGGCCTCCCCATCATAGGCTATAGGATGGGGTTTTGGAATAGTTGGTGGAGTGTTCATATTAAAAAGAAGAGAAAGCACGTAACAAATGCTATTTTGTATGGACTTTAAAAATGGAACTTTTACTTATTAAACTTTTAAAAATTAAAAAACAATTATATTTAAATCTCTTTAATTTTCACAAGTTACTAAATTATAAATAAATTTAAAACTAAACCTGAATCAAAGTAACAATTGATTCACTTGATTTCACATGTAGAGGTGCTAGACAAAGTTGAATCACGATCACGTGCCTAGTTCCTTAGTGGGTGGAATAAGTCATAACTAAAAATTATGCAAAACCACAAAGAGTATTACTCGAAAAAAGTTCAAAACCGCAGAGATTATTCCTATCACCAAGAGTTCAAAACCACAGAGATTATTCCTATCACCAAGATTTCAAAACCATAGAGATTATTCTTGTCACCAAGAGTTAAAAAGCCTCATAGAAGTATTATGGTTCACATCACCAAGAGTAACCACAAATATTGTTCCTGTTAAAAAAGGTCCAAAATCACAGAGATATAATGTTTGAAATAAAATATCTCCTTCAAAACTGCAGAGATATAATGTTTGAAATAAAATATCTCCTTCAAAACTACAAAAAAAAATCTCTTTGGAAGAAAATATTATTTCGGTTTAAAACCATAAATAAAGTATATATAAATAATGTATACATTCTTAATATGTAATCTTTCATTATAATTATTATTCAAAATAATTAGGAATTTTATAGGAAGGGGGAATCGATAGGAAGAGTATTCAAAATAATTAGGAATTTTATAGGAAGGGGGAATCGATAGGAAGAGTTTTCACACAAAAAATAATTAGGAATTTTATAGGAAGGGGGAATCGATAGGAAGAGTTTTCACACAAAAATAATTACGAGTTGTATAGGAAGGGGGAATCGATAGGAAGCGTTTTCAGACAATAATAAAAACGATAGAGAAGCTAAGAGGAAACCCTTGCCTATGTGATATGGGGAGGGGTTTCGTCCAGGTCATCCATGAGTCTCCTTTGAGATCTAATAGATTGATATGTAGAATATAGTAGGACGAGTGGAACTAAAGGCTCATGTGGGATGTACAAGGGATTTTTATGGATATAAAGGACCGAACAACGTTTTCCAGAAGATGAATTAATTTCTCTCCGCATTTTTAGTGGAGGTACGAGATGGTTAATAATCAAGTTTTCACCCAACAAATGTTGTTGAAGGTTTTGCAAATATAGGAATTATAGTTGATTTTGGTGATCAAGAGAGAATTGCTTTTTTTTTTTTTTTTCCTTAATTGCATAAAGGATGTGTAATTGCATAAAGGATGTGTACGAAGGTTTTTTTTTCAAAATTCAATAGAATAGTCTTTTTTTTTTTTTTTAATTGTATAAAGGATGTGTAAGAAGTTTATTTTGGTCAAAATTCAATAGACATTGATAGAGGATTATTGGTGGATAGATCACTAGAGGGATTTATCTTTCTAGAGAGTTTGAGGCTAGAAGATTGGATTCGGATTTTGAGACTAGGTTCAAGGTTAATATGGAAAAACCTTCATTTAGATGATATTTTTGGTATTAATAATTTTTCTAGTGTCATTGAATCTCAAAATAATTTT
>JZKD02S1611597.1:32790-47779 GCA_000966675.3 Picea glauca
AAAACCGTAGTCTCAATCGTCTTCAAATGTTAGAGTGTAGAGGTAAGTAAATGCAGAGAATGTCCAACAATGAAACACATTCAAGATACCAAATGCAGAGATTGGGCCTTCAACTCAGAGGTTATCAATCAAGAAAAAACAGGGATAAAACTTCAAGGAGATGCAAGGGTTTTCGGAGTTTAGGAAATCAGATGCAGAGGTACTCAATCGCAAGAAGGTGCAAGTCACTTCAATTAAATAGGATCAATCAACATGGGTAGATGGATGGGAATAAACATTCATCGCTCATCATCGTTGCACATAAAGGCAGGGAATTAGGATCTATAGGTCTATTAACACCGAAGTGATGACCGTCAATCTCTCTCTTGGCTGACTGCCTAGGAGAAGATTGATGAGCTAGGGACAAGGGAGAAGTAAGAAGCAAAAACTCATCAGAAAATCAATAAAACCATAGGCCGGTCAAGACATGCAGGGATCGAAAGCCAAGGGAATCAATCAACAACTAGGTTAAGGCTATGGGGGGGATTTAGTTATCAATTAAAATTCTAGGTCAATCATTTTCTTTACCCAATTAAATATACAAAACTAAAAGAATAAAGTATACTAATAATCTACCATGCAGAAATAAAGGAAGTGTACCGTAGCCCAAGTCGCCCGCCCTGAGTTGTTGTCCCGCGTGATCCATGTAGCTCCCGCTTTTCGACCAATGAGACTTCACTGGTACCTCCCATCCAACTCTAGGGGTACTCTTCTTCCCCCTTAGTCCCCCGAGCTGCAAAGGGGACATGCACACTAACCAGAGAATTAGATAGCTCCCAGCTCGCCTCGCAAGGTTGAGCTACCAGTCCTCACCGAGATGGGTATCCCAACTCCCACAAGCTAAGTCAGTCAAGTCTAAAATTCTGTAGAGTAATGTTACGCATAATAGAAGAGATCCATCATCCTTCTCCTCCCTCCATTATATAGAGTTTCAAAATCCTTTACTTTCCCAAATTCCCATTTAATTCATTTTTCAACAATTTAATTCTTAAAATCCTCAACATACATGTGTCACCCATCCCCTTTATTGCACCATAAATTAATTTCATTAATTAATTAATTACTCCTATTTACCTCACACACCTAAAATCACTCCTAGAATCGCTCCTAGGTGTCCCTATATTCCCTTACAAGTTTTAAGGGCTTTTCCCCTTACTAATTTTCTAGTTGAGTTTAATTTAGAAAGTTCTTAAATGCTAGACACCTTAGTAAGTTAAACTTTCTTCTTTTTCCTTGGGTTTCCCTTTTCTTTTTAAGTTTCCCGCTTTTTCCTAGTTTCCTAATCTTTTAAATTTCTCTCTTTCCATTTTCATTTAAAACTCAAATTGGCACGTGTAGAAATTAACTTTTTCCCTTTTTCCTTTTTAATTAATAATTTTTTTTAGCATAAGTGACAAAACAATTATTTCCCCTTTTTCCCCTTTTTATATTTTATCCCCCAAAAGATTTTTATAAATTAAATGAATTACTTACCCCCTTCTCATCACATGATTAATGGTGATTATCATTGTTAATTATTTATTTTTAATTTTAATTTTTATATAAATAGATAAAAAATCTTTTATCACAAGTATCACTTAGACCTAGACTTTATTTTCCTAGGCTGGGTGACATTTTATTAGGGGAAATGTTTTAAATCTTTCTTATCACTTTATTCGTCC
Source organism: Picea glauca (assembly GCA_000966675.3). Lineage (NCBI taxonomy): Eukaryota > Viridiplantae > Streptophyta > Pinopsida > Pinales > Pinaceae > Picea > Picea glauca. Next base: position 34,491 of record JZKD02S1611597.1, read on the forward strand.
TAAGGCCATCTAGGTTTATCCATTTATTAATTAACAACGTGACGTGCCCTTCAAGATGCACTAGGTGATCCAAGGGTGTGACTCGCCTCAATCTGTTTGCCTTGTACGATGTGCCCTTCAGGACGCACTATGTACTCCAAGGGTGCCACTCGCCTCTTTCTATTTTTTCTTGTGCGGCGTGCCCTTCAGGACGCACTACGTGCTCCAAGGGTGCCACTCTCCTTTTGACTGACTTGGTAGACATAAAAAACCATGGACTCAATACTCCGCGAGGTGATATTGTGGGAGACTAAGGGCCTATAAGGAATAATGCCTTTGCCTTATTACGCACCCTTTAGAATCATTGTGAGCGACTATCGCAGTCATCCCTCATTAAACTAGGTAATCATTAACCTACAGTTCGAGCCATTAACCTACAGTTCTTTTCAAACTAGGTAATCATTAACCTACAGTTCGAGCCATGGTAGGAGTGCTAGTAGGTTGTGGTAGGGTTGTTTTCCACACCTCTCCCCCAATGTGTCTGGTAGTCATGTGTGACCCCTCTACTCCACATGTGAGTCTGGTCCGCAAGTTATCGTCATCCTACATCATCAACGAATCATGTCAGAAATATATCCATAATGATATCATCTAATCTGATGCACAAATGTCATATACACAACAATCAAACCCCAATAGTCCATTCCCTGACTCGATCCAGAGTCCAAGGGGTTCCATCAATGCCTCTTCATCCTCAAGGTCCAAAATCCTTCACACTCAGGAAAATCGAGTCAATAGCACCTGTCTATGTCAATGCAAACAAATAACATGTCATCAATTCATAATGCCTCATAATTATAAATCAAATGCCCAAAAGTATAATAATCCAGATCACTTGCGAGAAATTGTCCTCAAAGAATAAGTTTTCTCAGTGCGTGCAAGAGCAAGATGTTACTGTTGGGTATGTGTTATATTTTTTGCATGTGTGTGTGTGTGGGTGCGCCAGATATGACAACTGCGTCTGACGATCCCTTCACCTAGAGCTCTGTCATGTGTGCTGGGTGCTTTCCTAGGGGGGTCCTAGGGGGGGCAGGTATGTCGCCCCCTGGTTACCTGCAGCGTTTGGGGTAGCGCCCCCAATTTTTTTTTTTTGGGTGATTTTTTCTATTTTTAGCGGATTTGTAAATTATTCCCGGATTAAGGGATTAGGGTTTTGGTATCTACGAAATACCTTAAAACATTGTATATATTGTATGGCGAATGGTGAAATTCGATATAATGAAAATAAGAAAGGTTTTCCCGGTTGAGGGTTTCCGGTATAAAATCTCTGTGTACTCTGTGTATGAGCCATTGATTAATTTTTGTATTGCTTAAGAATCTATATGCATTGCTTTACTTCGCGGGTTTAAAAATTACAGTTACATACACCCCCTCTTGGTCTAAAATTCGTCCCGAAGTTTCACAGTATATAAGGGTCGAAATAACTTGTATTACAGTATCATAAGTCTATCTATTAAACAAAAATGGAAATTGTTGGCGCATATCATATGCGTCCTCCCAAGTCGTCGAGTGCAGACTATAGTGGTCCCACTAGACCTTGACCTGATCTTTTGTTTGATGTCGTAGCCGTCAAACACGATGATCTAGGATGTGGATCGTCTCGGCCATGAGTGCCCCCTCTTATGATACCTGCAAGGAACTCATGTCAATAACATGTGTATGATCACTAATATAATGTCTCAAAATAGACACGTGAAAAACATCATGCATACACCTCAAGGAATTAGGCAAGGCTAGTCGATAGGCCATGAGCCCCTTCCTTTCCACAATCTCGAAAGGTCCCACGAAACTAAGAGATATTTTATCTCCCTTTCCAAACTTGATCAAAATATTATGCGATCTTACCCGCAAGAAGACTCGATCGCCAACCTCGTAACTACAGTCGACACGGTGCGCACCGACATAACTCTTCTGCAAATCCTACGCTTCTTTAATCCTTTGTATTATTGTTTTCATTTGCTCTTCCATTTCTTGGATCACTTCTGGTCCCACTAGGACCCTACCTCAATCCGATTCCAACTCAAAGGCATCCGAAATAGTTGCCCATAAAGAAACTTGAAAGGCACCATCTTAATGGTGCTTTGGTAACTATTGTTATAAGAGAATTCCACCAGTGGCAAGAATTCTTCCCAATTCTTTTGTTGGTCCATCACGTACATGCGCAACATTTCCTCCAAGGTCTGGTTCATTCTTTTGGTCTTCCCGTCAATATCTGGGTGATACGCAGTACTGAAGTTAAGCTGGGTTCCCAAGGCCTCTTGGAAACTAGTCCAAAATTGTCTAGTAAACATTGATCTCCGATGAGATATAATCCTCTTAGGCACGCCATACAGCTTCACAATCTCACTGATAAAATCTCTAGCTATGTCAGGTGCCTGATACATCGTACACATAGGAATAAAATGATCACTCTTCGTCAGAGTGTTGACTACTATGAAAATCAAGTCATGTCTCCCTCTTGTCGGTGGAAATCCAACAATAAAATCCATTGAAATAACCTCCCATTTTGATTCTAGAATAGCGTGCAACTATAGTAATCCTGCTGGATGTCTATGTTCAGAATTTACCTGCTGACATTCTAGACATCTGGGCACATAGTTGACTATGTCTTCCTTCATTCCTCTCCATAAGAATAAGGGTTTAAGGTTCGCCCTCATCTTCGTGACTCCCAAGTGAGCCATGTACACTGCTCTATGAGCCTCGTTTAGGATCAAGCTCCTCAACTTGTTGTTCGATAGTATGTAAATCCAATTTTTAAACTTCAATAATCCATCGTCATCAAACATAAATCCTTCAAATCTTGGTACCATCATTGTGTTTTGTCCGATAAAATACTCGACCTCTTTGTACCAGTCATCATCGCAATGTAAGGTTAGAATATTTTTACGTAGATTCGTCTGAAGAGGCAACACCGAAAAGATGCATGGTCTCCAACTCAATGCATCTGCCACTCGGTTCACTGTTCATTTTATGTAAGTAATCTTGAAGTCGTACTTGCTAAGCAATTACGACCAACGCTATTATCGCGTGTTAAGGTCGCTTTGCGTAAAGTTGTGTTGTATTCTGCAGTGGTCCATCTTTAGTTCAAATTTTCATCCAACAAGGTAGTGTCTCCAAACCTTCAAGGCATATATCATAGCTAACAACTCCAAATCATGTGTCACGTAGTTCTCCTCATGCCTTCTCAGTTTCCTCAAGATGTAAGCGATCACTCATTTGTCTTGCATCAAGACTCTGCCTAAGACTTCCTTGGATGCGTCAGTGCATACCAACAAGTATGCATCTATGTCAGGGACCTTTAGTATCGGTGTTGTTTTCAACAACTCTTTGAGCCTCCCAAATTCTTCTTCACATTCCTCGGTCCAAACAAACTTCTTGTTCTTCTTCTACAATTCCGTGATCGGATTTGATATCTTCGAAAATCCCTCGATGAACCATTGATAGTATCTTGCTAAACCCATGAAGCTACGCACTTCTGGGACATTCATCGATGCAGGCCATTCCTTAATATCCTTGACCTTTGCTGGATCCATGATGATACTTTCGCCGAAGATGACATTCCCTATGTAGTGAATCCTCGATTGATAAAACGAGCATTTGGACAACTTCCCATATAATTTGTGCTCTCGCGGACAATGTAGTACCAAGATCAAGTGCTCGTCATTCTCCTACATCGTACAACAGTAAATCAAAATATCATTAATGAATACTTGGAAAAACTTGTCCAAGTACTCGTGGAACACCCCATTCATCAAACTCATAAATACCCCTGGACAATTTGTCAGTCCAAACGGTAAAACAATAAACTCGTAATACCCAAACCTCATCTTAAAGGCAGTCTTAGGGACATCATCCTCGTTAATCCATATCTGGTGATATCTTGATAACAAATAGATCTTTCAGAACTCCATCGCACCCTTCATCTTATCGAAAATATCATCAATCCTTGGCAACGGATACCGATTCTTGATCATTGCCTTGCTCAATTGATGATAGTCAATGCAGAGGCTCCATGACCCATCCTTCTTTCGTATGAAAATAACAGGTGCACCCCATGGTGAAACACTTGGACATATCAGTCCCAGGTCCAAAAATTCCTTCAGCTGAATTCTCAACTGCTGTAACTCTGGGGTCAACATCCGATAACGCGTTCTAGCTATCAATTCAGTCTCTAGTTTTAGGTCTATAGTAAACTCCAATTCCCTCTCCGACGACATCCCAGGTAACTCCTTCGGAAAGATGTCTGCAAACTCTCTCACCACCGGAAGGTGTTCTAGACCTTTTGCTATGCCCTTCTCATTTAACGCAAGGATATCATAAAGATTACATCCCTTATGCATGCTCTTCTATAGCTGTAAGGAAGGGATGAACCTCATGGAAACTCCCTGGTTCCATCCTACAATCACGCGTCTTTGTCCCTCATCATCGACCAAGCTCAACCGTTTCATCTTACAACTGAGTATTTCCTCATGTGATTCCAACCAGTCCATACCAATCATGAATTCATAAGATCCTAATATCATGACGTACAGGTTGGCCCAGGTGACAAACTCTCCCAAATTAAGAGTACAGCCTGTAACCTTTCCTCCAACCTTATGTTTATCTCTTGAAGCCATCTTTGTGAAGCTAAACTCATCCTATTCGACTGCCTTTACCTTAATCCCTTTTAGCGCTGCAACAACAATGAAACTATCAATAGCACCGAGATCAATCAAAATATTAAGGGTCTAGTCAGCGATGATACCTGACGTCTCAAGAAAAGTCGTCTGGTGCTCTGCTTGGTGGTTATTCACTGTTGCATGAATCTGATGGGCCTTGCCCAAATATCCCACGGTAGTGGGTTTGACTGATCTTGACGCTCTATTCCTCTCCACAGGGAAGTCACGTTGGTAGTGTGGCTCCCTGCACATCCAACACCCCTTCTTCGGTCTAGTACTCCTCGTACCCGAAGTAGAATATGACGGCCCACCAGCCTAGAATCCTTGTTTGTTCTGCTGAATAGGCCTAAACTACTATTATTTCGGTCGATGTTGCTGCTGATGTTTTGGTCCTTGATAAGGTGTTTGCGGTTGAGGCATCGGTCGTTGAGGTGTAGCGAAAGTGGATATCCTCTGAAAGCCATGATATCCTGGCGTATGTATGGCTGGTGTCTGATGCTGCTGCGAGCCATATGACACCTACTCTATTGGTATCATTGGAGTCCTACTCTGACCCCTACTGATAAGCTCCTCTTTTTCTATGAGGGCCTTCCAGAAGGCATCGTGCAAGGTTTGAGGCATCAAAATCCTAACCTTTGCACGTATGCTGCAATTAAGGCTGAATACAAACCTGTTGACCTTAATTTCCTTAGTATTAAGATGCAGAGCATACCAAAGTAGCTCCATAAAATGGGCCTTGTACTTGGGCACCGTACAACCATCCTGTCATAAGGATTTGAACTCGTTGAGTTGACGCTCAATGAATTCTTCTGATAGGTACCTTTCTCGGAACATTTCTCATGATACGTCTTCAATGACCATGTTTAGTTGTGGCAGGAGCATCTTCCACCATAAAAGAGCACTTCGCTTCAGTTGAAAGACCTCCATGTGGAATTTCATGTTGGAGGTATAGTCACGAATTGCAAAGCACATCACCATATTCTCCAACAATGCCCTGGCGGTTGCACTGTCTAGGGCACCAAAGAACTCGATAAATTTGACCTTCTCGAGTTGACGATGAATGCTACCAATACCAATCAGAGCATGCAGTGGAACCTCGGGGGGGGCTGACACTCTGGTCTCATCTTTGTCCAAACGGATGATCAGTGCCTTAGAAATACATTGAAAAGATCTCATCATTCCAACCACATTACCCACCACTATCTTCTCCTGCATGACAACTTGTTAGTCTCCCCAATGGTTAGACCCCTCTGGCGTGGATGTTATTGGAGGTGTCACACCTCCTCCCCTAGCACTCCATCGTCTACCTCTGCAACGTCCTCTAACCATGATTACATACATGAATACATGTCAACTTAATTAGCAACATTATAATAAAATTTCATATCAACGAAACCCATAGTGATCCCAAGTCGCGGGTTGAACCCACTTTTATACCATATGTGACATTCCCTTCATTACGACTACAAGCGAAGAAGAAGTGCAATTGTTTTCTTGTTTTTAGGTAAGAAGGCGACGAGGACAACATTTTAACCACACCACTGACGATGAATGTAAGCACGCAGTCTAGGCAACAAGAAACTATGACTCCACGCACCGACAGAAAGGAAACTGGGTGCAACATGCATAGAAAAACAAAGAGGAACAACTACCCGCCCGGCGTAAGCAATAATACGCCTACAAGATAAAGAACAACATCCGCCTCCCAACACAATGACCTTGATGAACCAAACTAGAACTTCAACATGCATGAATCAACGCATGAAGGCATTCCAACCATGTGCCAAAGGAACTTACAATGCTCGACAACAATCACACAGAAGGTAGCGACTCCGACCAAGTTATCATTCACCTCTATTCATTAGGGTGCGCAATGGTCCCCTCCTTATGGATCAGGTCATTGCTAGATGATAGGCGTGACAACAACTGTGGTGCAACAACATAACAATACCCTCAACACCAGCTAAAATCAACACGCTCAGAGATCAACTTAACCATTCCAGCACGTGACGATTAACACTAGCACCCAACCGACAAGTCAACAAGACGACCAAGACAATCATATGACGCTAAAAATATCTTGTGCAACAAATCAATCTGATCTTGGTAAAATATTATCATTAACACGTGCAACTCAATGAAACTGTAGTCCAAATCCCAGGGTGAGATAAGTATCTAATGCTATCCTTTAAAACTAAAACTACACAAATTTAATTGTTGTCCTTACATATAAAAATTTGCAGCCCCTTAATGACATTGTCATCCTTTAATTTAAACCTGAAAAAGATATAAGTATTTTTCCTCATGATGAGTCCACTATATAGCTAAGAATTCATAAAACAAGTTTTATAGTGATTGGTGAATATGCTAAAGTTCTCCAATAAGAAAAGCATCAAATTACTATAAGAAAACCAACAAATTCACGCTACCAACACTACCAATGGCTATCTCTAAGTAAGTTGTTGTCCATTAAAGAAGTTACTCTCCACTAATTATATGTGAGAAGGTTGTAATTTAAATACGTAAAATCGCTAAGTCAACTATATTATTTGATGTCATTTAAAGATGCGATAAGCATAATTGATATAAGATATAAAGGAAATAGTGTGAACAAGGGTAAGGGTAAATATGTACAGCAAACTGAAATAGGGATACATATATCACAAGTAAAAGGTAACATTGGGTGTGGATATACAGTGTAAATATAGGGTAAAAATATATGGTGAAAATATATATCGCGGAGTGTATAGATTGGTATCCATGTCTAAAAGTTTTAAATTACAAAAATAAATTGTTGGGGAAAATAATACGGCTCCTAGGGTATCATCATTGTATTTATAATAAGCAAAATAAACACTGTCAATTATTAGAACGGGTCATGGTCATAATTCTGGAATACAGGGTTAGATATCCGGATCACAAGGTAATAATTGAGATGCATATTTTAATGGAGGATACGCTAAAAACGCAGAGCCATAACCATCCTTACCCCGGGCCAATCCAGTCAATGTTGGCCCACTACAAGCGTTTTCCAACAATATATGTTATACACATATAGGGACATAACGTTGTTATACATGTTATAATTCACGGTAATTAACAGGAGCTATTCAATTCACTGAAATTAGAGAATTTCATGGTAATTACTGGAGCAATTATATTGCTATAATATGTTATTCATTGCAATTACTGGGGAAAAATGTTGTAAATTCAGTGATAAAAACGTTGTGAATTCAATGATAAAAACGATGTAAACTTAGTGATAAAAACGTTGAATTCAATGATAAAACAAAATGTTGTAAATTCAGTGATAAAAAGTCTATAAATTCAGTGATAAAACACGTTGTATTCAGGCATAAAAATGATTTAAATTCAGTGATAAATACATGGAAAATTTAGTGATAAAACATGTTGTTTTTAGTGATAAAAAACACTTTAAATTCTTTGATAAAGCACGTTGTATTCAGTGATAAAGAACTCTTTAAATTCAGTGATAAAAACACGCCAATATATGTTGAAAAACGTTGATCTACAAAGTCAATTTCGCAGAGATATTAACATTCAAAATAAAACAATTCGTTGAGTTTATGTCTTAATAAAAACGCCATCTAAAGACTAGAAGTATAAATTCACCAGGCAAACTTTCACCCCCAAATCGAACAAAATGCAGCCTAAGAAGTGGGAAGATCGCCAGGCAAACAAAACAAAAGGAAGTCCTAATGAAGTGGTAAAAAACACAGTCTCAATCATCTTCAAATGTTAGAGTGCAGAGGTAAGTAAATGCAGCGAATGTCCAACAATGAAAAACATTGAAGATACCAAATGCAGAGATTGGGTGTTCAACTCAGAGGTTATCAATCAAGAAAAAACAGGGATAAACCTTCAAGGGGACGCTAGAGTTTTCGTAGTTTAGGAAATCAGACGCAAAGGTACTCAATCGCAAGAAGGCGCAAGACAATTCAATCAACTAGGATCAATCAAAATGGGTAGACGGTTGGGTAGAAACATCCATCGCTCATCATTGTCACACATAAATGTAGTGCATTAGGATCTATAGGTCTATTAACACCAAAGTGACGACCATCGATCCGACTCCTAGCCGACTTTCCAGGCGAGGAATGATGAGGTAGGGACGAGGGAAAAGTAAGAAGCACAAATGAATCACAAAATCAATAAAACCATACTTCGATCACGACATGCAGGGATCGAAAGCCAAGGGAATCAATCAACAACAAGCTTAAGGCTATGGGGGAGATTCAGTTATCAATTAAAATACTATGTCAATCATTTTCTTTACCCAATTCAATATACAAAACTAAAATCGTAAAGTATACTAATAATCTACCATGCAGAAGTAAAGGAAGCATACCGTAGCCCAAGTCACTTTCTCTGAGTTGTTTTCTCGTGTGCTCTATGCACATCTTGCTTGCTGGCCGATGAGACTTCACCTGTACCTACCAACCAACGCTGGGGGTACTCTTCTTCCCCCTTATCCCCTCGAGCTGTAAAGGGACCACGCACACTAACCAGAGAATCAACTAGCTCCCATCTCAGCTCGCAAGGCCGAGCTACCACTCCTCACCGAGCTGGGTATCCCAACTCCCACAAGCTAAGTCAGTCAAGTCTAAAATTCTGCAGCGTAACGTTAGGCATAACAAAAGAGATCCAACATCCTTCTCCTGCCTCCATTATATAGAGTTTTTAAGTCCTTTACTTTCCCAAATTCCCATTTAATTCATTTTTCAACAATTTAATTCATAAAATCCTCCCCATACATGTGTCACCCATCCCCTTCATTGCACCATAAATTAATTTCATTAATTAATTAATTACTCCTATTTCCCTCACCCACCTAAAATCACTCCTAGAATCGCTCCTAGGTGTCCCCATATTCCCTTACAAGTTTTAATGACTTTCCCCCTTACTACTTTTCTAGTTGAGTTTAATTTAGAAAGTTCTTAAATGGTATATACCTTACTAAGTTAGACTTTCTACTTTTTCCTTGGGTTTCCATTTTCTTTTTAAGTTTCCCTCTTCTTCCTAGTTTCCTAATTCTTTTAAATTTCTCTCTTTCCCTTTTCATTTAAAACTGAAATTGGTAGGTGTAGAAATTAACTTTTTCCCTTTTTCCTTTTTAATTAATAATTTTTTTTCTCATAAGTGACAAAACAACTATTTCTCCTTTTTCCCCTTTTTAAATTTTATCCCCCAAAATATTTTTATAAATTAAATGAATTACATACCCCTTGCTCTTCACATGATTAATGATGATTATTATTATTAATTATAATTTTTATATAAATAGATAAAAATTATTTTATCACAAGTATCGGTTAGACTTTATTTTCCTAGTTTGGGCGACATTTTATTAGGGGAAATGTTTTAAATCTTTCTTATCACGTCCTAAGGCCATATAGGTTTATCCATCTATTAATTAAAAATGTGACATGCCCTTTAGGATGCACTAGGTGCTCCAAGGGTGTCACTCGCCTCAATTTGTTTCCCTTGCGCAACATGCCCTTCAGGACGCACTACGTGCTCGAAGGTTTCCACTCGCTTCTTTCCATTTTTTCTTGTGCAATGTGCCCTTCAGGATGCATTGCGTTCTTCAAGGGTGCCACTCACCTCTTGACTGACTTGGTAGACATAAAAAACCCCTGGCATCAATACTCCGCCAGGTGATCTTGTGGGAGACTAAGGGCCTCTAAGGAATAAGGCCCCTGCCTTATTGCATGCCCCTTAGAATCATCGTGAGAGATTTTCGCAGTCAGCCCTCACGACATCGTGGGTCTTCTCAAAGTAGGTAATCGTTAACCTATAGTTTGAGCCACAACAAGAGTGCTAGTAGGCTGTGGCAAGGCTGTTATCCACACCTCTCCCTCAACATCTCTAGTAGTCATGCATGACCCCTCTATTCCACATGTGAGTCTGGACGAAAAGATATCATCATCCTACATCATCAACGAATCATGTCATAAATATATCCATAATCTTATCATCTAATCAGATGCAAAAATGTCATATACACAACAATCAAACCCCAATAGTCCATTCCCTAACTCGATCCAAAGTCCAAGGGGTTCCATCGATGCCTTTGCATCCTCGAGGTCCAAAATATTGCACACTCAAGAAAATTGATTCAATAGCACCTGTCTATGTCAATGCATCCAAATAACATGTCAACAATTCATAACGCCTCATAATCATAAATTAAATGCCCAAAAGTATAATAATCTGGATCACTTGCAAGCAAGTGTCCTCAAAGAATAAGTTTTCTCAGTGCGCGCAAGAGTGGGATTTTACACAATCTTAAATATAAGGAAATGGTCCCCTTGTTTTGATATATGAATGGAATTGAGATCACCTCAACCATTTTTCATTAGATTTCCAAGTTTCACTCTCAAATTATGGTTAGTCAAAATTCCTAAGGAAATATGGAATAGTTTGGGTACTTTTGTTGATTCATATGATAGTTTCTTAAGAAGCCCTTATAAATTTGTGGAACATACTTCAACTTATCTAAATATAGATGATGACTTACCTCTGGTAATTAACATGGAGATTAGTTGATGAAATTATATTCAAAATATGGATTATGTTAGGGTTATTTTCTAATGTTGAAGGTTCCACTTACATGGTCATGTGGAAAATGATTTCTCGATAAATTTCTCTAGGATGGAATGAAGGAAAAATCCCTTGGAGCCTCAAATCCCATTAATGATTATCATGGATACGGGTGAAAAGGTTACTACCTATAGGGTATCCCCATAAGTTTTAGAGGTGTTATTTACAAGTCATGTTGAAGAAATTTAATGTATGGTAGTAGAGAATTTTTTTTGCAAGAACTCTAAAGGTATTGGAATTGTGGAAGGGTCATTGGATGTCTCTATTAGTCAAAGAGAAGAGATGTACACTTATCCACCGATGAATGAGGCCCATCTAGATTTGATGGCCTTATACCCTAGTTTTGTCAATGAAAATGTAAAAGAAATGGCATTGGATGAAGTTAACAAGGATGAGTTAAAGTATTTTATTGATTCTTTTCAAAAATACAAACGTCAATACCTTTATCAATGGAAAATAAAGTTATTTCTTGGATATTATGGTTTAATTGAGGAGGATTTATTAATTGTGGGTGATGAGACTAAAACCATTGGCAAAGTTTGAAGGGTTATAAACTTGACATCCTTTGCCTTTAGTCCCAAGAAATATAGTCATGTATCATTTATTTATTTTAGGCCAATTTATTTATGTAACTATCTAGAAAAAATCTTTAAAAATGAGCTACAAGGGTGAAAAAACAAATATTCTTTGCATCCATCCGTTTAGAATAATTTGGAGTTCTTAATCAAATATATATTTTTAATGGTATTGGGGTGGCACATTAGGGTTTTCATACATTAAAAAAAATTATGTTTGTGATAGTTAAATGGGATCTGTTAAAATCTTATGTTTGAGTTAGTTGGTTGTACTTAAGGTTCATATTGTTGCACATTAATTGTGATATGTGAGTGGTAAATTGAATAATGAGATACATCATTTCAATTTCATTTTGTATACTCATCAATGGATCATCTTCAATATTTTCCATCATTTTTTAGGATTGAGACAAGGTTTCCCTTTGTATCCTATGATATTTTTCTAGCTAGAAAAAGAGGATAAATATTGGGATCCAAAAGGATAGGAGGCATAAAAGGCATACATATTGGAAAATCTCTCTCTTTGTACCTCATATATTATTTGTAGATGATTTATTGTTGTGTTGTGAGGACACTCGAAGATATACCTCTTGATTAAAATAAATACTATACACTTATAATATTTGTGCAAGAATCGAAGTAAACATACATAATTCGACAATGTCATTTAATGGTTTAGATAAGAAGGAATGAAAGATTCAACAAATTTTCCCTTTTACTACGATTGATTTGTAGTCAATGATAAAGTATTTCGGATTCTTTTCTAATCCTAATGATTATGTTGTTAAGGATCAGAGTTTGTGCATTGATAAGATAAAAAAATATGATATATATGTTGTGTAATAGAGGGACATCCTATGGGGGCAGTTTGACTCGTGAAACATCAATTTTAGAAGCCATCGCTATTTATTGGGATTCTCTAGCATAAATCCCTACATGGGTTCTTGAGAAGATTATAAGAAATTGTCTCAAATTTTTATGGACATGGGAAAAGAAATAGGATTCTATACCTTTCCTAAAGTGGACTCATACTGCAAAACACAAAGAGGATGGGGGTTGTCGTTTTAGGAATATTCATGTTTTCGACAAATCCCTAGCTACTAATGGTCCGTGGAGAATGGTTTTAGAAGATATTTTGTGGAAATAAGTTATGATCCTAAAATATGTTGAACCACTTAATTTATTTAGAGTGTACGAGTTATAAAATACCAATACGTATTTTTTCAATAATTTTAAAAGCACTCATGTTGGCATTTCCCTTCATAGGAAATTGGTATACTTGGAAAGTTTGTAATGGGGTAAATGTTAGACTTGGTGCTCAACCATGGGTAGGATGTGGGAAATAATTTATGATTTCAAAATATTACATAGATGTTATCCATGTTGTAGGACT
>JZKD02S1611597.1:59807-92520 GCA_000966675.3 Picea glauca
AGATGAAAGTGTGAGAGAAGATGAACCATAGAGTTGCATACTAGATAATGCACTAGATTGATATGTATACACAAGGAGTGATTACTGATGAATATACCTACATAGCACTCTTAGGTGTTGAATTGATTTTCCTCCAACGGGTGAGGGAACAAAGGTAGAAACCATGCTTTCTCTCAAGTAATGGAAAGAAACACCTACAGGTTTTGTAGTGGGAGACAAAATAGGTATGAATTGAAGAGGGAAACATACATGATGCTCAAACTAGTTTTTTAAATGTTCCATCAAATTCCAGAGTGAAACAAAGTGTCAAGGTTCTATAGGTGAAATATAATTGGTATCGAAACATAAATCCTCATCCCTAGTAATAGATTTCATGTTCCATATGTATTTTGCAATTTCTCCAATATTGTAGATAACAATCCAACTCTAAATACCGGGCTACATAATTTGATCATGTATAATGGATCTGGGACATGCTATAGAATCCTCTTGATCATGAGCATTGATTTGAAAAAATGTTGTTAGAATGGAAGGAGAAAGAGAATGTCGATGTCCACGACTATAGGGAATTGTTTTTTCTATAGAAATAAAAGAATAAATGTGCATTGTGGCCTACACATATATTTTGTTTAATTTCTAGAATAGGTAGAGTGTGATGTGCTACATCTTTTTGCTAATGAGGAGCAGTTTTGGAATTACCCTCTATCTATAAAAGTGTATTATGTAGGACGTTGTGAATCTCACTAATATGAAGAAGATCAATCTAGATGATATGGGTGATCGAAATGGATAAAAAGGTGTTGGTACATAGGATATATCTATTTTCATTAAAGAGGCACAATGTTGATCAAAACATTTAGATTGTGTTTGAGGTGGACCGAGAAGATAAACATTTAGGTATCCTTGATCGCATAGGAATGATGGAGATCTCTATGTTGTATAAGTTGAGAGCTCTATGAGAATTAGGAAATTTGTTATAGGGATGGAGAGAGAGGAATGAAAACATGGGTGTTGTGGTAATAAGGGATGTTGTAATGTTATTTGGTAAGGATATGATAGAGGAAAAAAATAGATGGGTTATGGTGAATTAGGGAATATGGGAATTTAGAATGGGAACAAGAGAGTTAGGCATGGACGGGGAAGGAGTATGAGGAAGGATAACATTTCATAGGTGTGGGAAGGAAGATGATGTAAATGGAGAAGACTTATTTGTGCAACGTACTCCAAGGATAGAGAAATTTGTGTAACCTAAATAGTTGGGCTGCACCAATATAGGAGGTATTTTATATAGCTAATATAAGTTCATATATATTTTTTATCTTTAAAGACTTTATATGTGTTGGAGCGAGAATGATGTAATGCATTATCATGAAGTTTATAGGGAATGCCAAAAAGTGAATTAGAATAGTTGAGGTGATAAACATCACATTTGATGGTGACTCAAAATGGCCCTATGGTGAAGCTACATAGGATTTCTTAACCAAGAGACAAGATTAGTCCTATTGGACCTATGATGCAGTGATAAGGAGATGATGGGGAGTTGAAGATGAGTGAAAAAGTATTGAGGTATAAGATTGTTTTATCTACCATTGTCAAGGATGCTCATTTCTAATTTATCTTTCACTTGATAATTATGAGTAAACAAGAGATAAGGAGGAATCCATAGCCTTTAAGGTATACCTTTCCACCATCATTACATTATACCTTCAAGGCTATGGAGTCATATTTAACTCTCTATGCACGAAAATATAATTTTTCACCTATTCGCTTCATGATTCACGTGTGGAACCATGTTGATTTACATTTGAAAACCATTTAGACTCCGTAGCATCAAGTAAATTGATAACAAACATGCATGTATGCATTTGGGGTTTCTTATGATGCATAAATGCTAAAGGGAATTGAGGTAAGAATTCTTTCAGTCAAATTTTTATATTTGAAATTGATGTAAACATTGAAGGCCTTCAGTACACATATTCCAAGTAATGATTAAATTCATTTACGATAAATTTAATTGCATAGTATGTTATGCTGGTTATGATATCATAAACAAATTAAGTAAAAACAAATTACTCCTATTGTAGCAATGAATTACATTAGAGATGGTCATGTGTGAGGCCATGATGTGGTTTGGAATCGAAGGGATATAGCACCATACAAGTACATGATGGTTTTCCCCCTGTATAACGGGTGTTTTGGCTACAACATCTTTATTGACATGAGAGAGTACTAAGAGAATTGTATTCCTAGTGTTGTGTATGGGTTTAAAAGGAAGGTATCTAAATGACCAAACTGGTAAATGGGGAAGAGTTTGGATAATTTGTAAGGTGTTGAATACAATTTTCATCTTGTAAACAACATTAATGTATGGTAATCCATAGTCAATGTAAGGATGCATTGTGTATATGTGAACATGATTATTGGCACATTGGTTTTATTTATTGGTAAAGTTTGATCACATTGTGAAAGGCTTAGTGTGTTGATAACACATGTGTAGGAATGATAGTTTCATTCCATTTTAATATAAGTAATGGAAGGAAATGATTGAATTGTTGATAAGAAACAATTCTAAGATTATTTCATGAACTACTAAAAGCATGCAGGAGTACTAACAATCTGCTTGGTTGAGTGAGAATTGAGAAATATTCCAAGGAGTGAAAATTGAGAAAAATTTCAAGGAGAATGGTTTTGGATATGGAAGGGATGTAAGCCCAAAAATAAGGAAAATGCATGTTGTTGCAAGAATGAGAAAAAATCTCATGCATGGGAAATTTTGTTTCCTATATAAGACAAATTTGAGAAATTAATAATTGAAAATTATTATGACATGCTAATAATTTGTTTACCTATATTAAAGTTGAGAAAATTTGTAGGGAGAACGATGTGAGATATGGAAAGGATGTAATCCCATAAGGAGGATATTTATCTATAGATACAGGATCCAAACATAATGAACATAAAACTCATGCTTGGGAAATTCTATTTTCCTATATAAAAGAAATTTGAAGGTTTATGATTGAAAATTCTAAGGTGATGTCTCATATTGGTTGTATGCATATGATTAAAATGAGATGTTTTTCATAGGTCATAGATTGCTAGTGGAACTCTAGTGGTGAGTTGGAATCTGCATGCATAAAAACACCTTGGAAAATGACGAATATCCTAAAGAATTGTATAACAATGAAAGGGATGTTTGATCATAAAGGGTGAGTAAAGAAAGGACGAAAAAGTATAGAAGAGAATATAAGAGGAAAGTTGTCAGGATTGTATAAGAACAAGGTTGTTAGGATTGAAGAGTGAACCATTGTGTGGGATTTTCATTGTCAAAGAACTAGGTTGTCAATCCTAAAGACTGAAATCCTATGTGGGAGTTGCAATATCGAAGAACTAAATTGTTAGGACTAGTGAGTGAAATCCTCTATGGGAGTTGCACTATTGAAGAATGACATTATCAAGCCTGAAGAGTGAACTCATGTGTAAGAGTTCCATTGTCAAATAACCAAGTTGTTAGTCTTGATGAAATCTTTTGTGAGTTTCAATGTAGAAACAAGGTTGTTGTTGGTTAATTCCTAGTATTTGTCCTAGCAGGGGGTTCCTTGAGATCCTAGTAGTGAGGCTTCTAGTTACATGCTCCATAGAGACCCTAATAAAAGAATGGTTCAACCTGATGGAATGAGGGAAATGAAGGTGCAAAATCCTATGGGTCATCCCTAATAAAAGGATGGCATATCCTAATGGACTAAAAGTGGTGAAGGGGAAATATTCCTTGGGTTGGGTAGGTCGAGAGGAAGAGAGATGGTGGAAATTAGGATAGTTGTAGGAAAATTAAAAATGGATATGTATTTATGTTTTGCGACAAAGTGCCCATGTATTTATTTTTTGGGTTGGAGTGCTAATGTATTTATGTTTTTCGACCAAAATGACCATGTCATATAATAATCCAGGAGGATCTAAGGAATACTCATAGAGGTCTAGGAGGATCTGGAATGTTCACAAAGGTCCTAGGGGATCCATAAATGATTAAAATTTGATCGTCCCAAATTATTTTGAAAATGGAATCAATTCATAGAACACGTCATCAAATTTCCAATGGTACAAACAACATGTCAAATGGAGTTCGTATGAAAAAATTATGAGCGGTCAAAGTTCTAGTCAAACTAGGTCAAAGTCCACATGGGAAAAAAGAGTATAATGTGTCACCTCTACAAGGGTGACATGTGGCACATAATTTTTGGCAGTTGAATGGGAAAGGTACAATTCAAGTGGTGCATAAGTGGTTTTATCCTATATTTACAAGTGGTAAGGTTCAACCATGAGAGGTCGCAACGTGGTGACCTCCCATTCACTTATATTGGCATAGGTTACCAAAATTATGGAGTCGACAAGGGTGAAACCCGCAACCTCCATACCCCTTCACAAAGCCTCTGATACCATCGTGCCCCATGGTGTTTTTAAAACTATATGGCAATGAATATATTTAAATTTGAGTCAAATTTTGAATGGGAAACCAAAGGGCTGAACACCTAAGTCCTCGACCCTAGCCCTTGGTTCATTATACACCATGTAACCACCAGTAAAATCTAGAGAAGGATTAACATATGCGATGGGTTAGAGCATAGTATATGGTTATATAACCAACCATATGACTAATGAATATCCAAAAGGAGATGATCGTGGGGAATAGAACCCCTGACCTCCATCATAAATAGCCACAGTTCCAACCAATACACCAACAATCCTGCTTATTTCGCGATGCCACTATTTTTGGCATTAAGTTTCTCAATATCCATGTGGATATTTTAGGACCAAGGCCTATATGTATGGGCATGATTTTCAAGATGCACAAATTCCCATGTTTTCACACATTCCAATGTGCACGAATCCTATTGTGGGAACAGATCCCAAGGTAAAAATTTTGATTCAGAGCATGAATCCCAAGGTAGTATGGATGTCTTGGAGTAAATGATAAGGAGAGGTCAAGTATGGTTGTCTCATAAAGGATTCCATGAGGAATATTGACAAAACATAGGCAACTTTATACTCATTTTCATGATTTTTCGCGGGTGGTCTATTTTGTGATTTGAGGTAATTTGTAACAATATTATCTCAATTTTTCATTAATGAGAATTTAATGCATTTTTTTTTGTGCCGAAGAGGGTGAAATTAAGCTAGTTCATAAATTGATCAAATTTATAGTCAAATTTATCATAATTTTGCGAGGATTTTATTGGTGAACTTATTTTCTTGTTTTGATTAATGGAATTAAAGAGAGTCCATTAAAATGGATCTTTGCAAGCATATTGTAATGTAATTTTCTCTTTTTTGAGATGATGGAGAACAATTATGCTATATAAAGGGACTTTGAAGATGAAGTGATGTATGTAATCTCTATATGCAATTTGATTTCTTTTATTTTCTATGATGTCATCTCACTATTCAGCAAACGAATCAGCATTTCATGAGTTTTTGGATAAAGTTCACATCATCATAATTTTGTAAACCACCTCAATATGATCAGTACATTATTCTGAATAAAGTTAAATATTACATGTATATATGTAAGGAAATAAGTGGTATATAATGATTCTCATATCAAGTGGTATTAGAGCTAGTTTTGGCATGTATTGGAAGTTGATGATGTGATGATATCCAAGAGTTCATTTCATGACTATTTTGAAGGATCTTATCATGAAATAAAGATGAGTAGAGTTCTCATGAAATTCATGCTGCAAAAGAGCATTAATCAAGAAATTCATAAGAATAATTCTAAGTTAAAGATGCAGTTGCAAGCTATTGAGGAAGAGAATTAGAGGTTGCAAGATCAATTGTTATGTCATGAGGAATTCCATAAGGGTACTTTTCATGATTTAGAAAGAATGTTGCATATCATAAATCAAGAACTAGCACTATCAATACCCATCCATGAATATTGGCAAGGTGAGAATGTAAATTCTCCGATGCAAAAGGGAATACCTATTTCGAAGGGAATGATTGAGAAAGATGACTCCTCATATTATACTTTTTCCCATCAATATGGAGAATTATCAAGGGTATCTAAAGAAAATATAACTTCAGATAAAGAATTCCTACATAAACAATAGCCCCTACCTTCAAGTCAAAAGAAAGGTAACATGTGTAAGGCATGTGGAGAGAAAGATGTGCATGCTAGAGGAGAAGGAATGAAGACTTTCCCCACTGGTAAATGGTCTAGTTATCCATGTGCTTCCTATGGAACTGACAACCATGATGTGAAGAAGTATCGAAGGAGACAATATTTGTAAGTAAAACCCTCCAACAAGAAGGAAGATCATTTATCAAGTCAAAAGAAAAGTAGGAATGATAAGAAGGGATTGTGGAACACGACACTCTGCTCTTACTATGGTAACAGTGGACACCAGATTGAGAAGTGTTAGAAACTTTACTCAAACTTATGTCCAAAGAAGAACATGAAAGATATAAATATACTTGAAGAAATACAAGCAACAACTCTAGATGAAGTTAATGGTCTTATTGAAAGGTTTGGGAAAGAATTCTTTCTGATGGTTGGTCTTGGAAAAGTTATATATGAAAACATCAAGGAATGGTTCATGGAAAACAACTCATCTTGCCACATGACTAAAATGATATCAATAGTTTTTACTTTCTCATAATCCGACATAGATTGCTATGTGGGATATGGAACCAACGCTAGACAAGCAATATGAGGGTATGGATATGTAATATTCCAGATCAATTCAAGAGGATTTCTAGGAATCAAACATATTTTGTATGTTCCAGAATTAAAGGTAAGACTAATCTCAATTGAAACATTTGAGGATGAAGGTTATGAAATCATATTCCAAAATGGACAGGTACTTGTGTATTCAAGGGAAGTTTCTCCAGACACAACAATAATACTTGGTATTTGCAAGGAGAGGTTATATAGGTTACTGGGAAAACCTATAGTTTGTTATAATGGTTAGTTGGATTCAACATCAGATTCTTCATCATATTGAATGCCCGATTAAACATCAATTTCAGAGGCATTGTCAGATGCTGAAAGCTGCGAGATTCCTCCCAACACAATGGGAATAATGAGTCCATAAGTAAACCATCTTTAAAAACTTCATTGTAAATATTTATATTTGTAATTGTAATATGCATATGTGTAAATATCCTAAATTCTATTAGAAGGATTGTAAGCTAGTCATTGTAAATTATAAGAGTGAGAGGGACTCTATAAAATTTCTATATTGCCACCTTGTATGAGTGAGAGGAATTTTGTAAGAGAGTTTCTATATTCCCACCTTATATGGTGTTGAGAGAGAGGAATATCATTAGGGAGATTTATAGATAGCCACCTTTATGTATTGTTTTAGAGTGAGAAGGATCTTTTTAAGGATATTTCTAGATAACCACTTACACATATTTTTCTACAGTGGGAGGAATCTTTGTAATGACCTCCATCGTTATGTCTACCAACAAAGTAGAAGGTGAATATTTTTTCATTTTTTGGCAATAAGGTAACAATGACAAACAATTAAACTAGACAACTTGACGACGAACCCACGCGCATAGATCAGGCAACAAACAACAATGAATCCATGAACTAAACAATGATCAACTGGGAAAAATATGTGTAAATAAAAAATACATAAACAACTACCTGCCCAACACCAACATGAAAACACCTACAAGATAAGGACACCATCACAATCCCGACACAATGGTCTTGACAACCAGTCACTAGAACCTCTATGGCATGCAAAAACAAATGCATGAAGGTGTTACAACCCAAGCGCCAAAAACAAAAATACAATAATCAACAACACCCAAAATGAGAAGAACACACTCTGACCAAGTTATCATTCAACCCTATCCAATAGGGTGCGCCATGATCCCCTCATTAGGAATCCTTTTGTCCCAGGTGACAGGTGCGACAATAACCCTGGCACAATCTAACCTATCTAGACCAAGGACTCAAGATAAATCCAACGCGCTAGGAACCAAAATAATAACAAGAAGACTACACCCACACCCCAAGCAACAGGTCGACAAGACGCAAGAGGACTACATTCAAAAGGAAAAGAACAAGCTATTACCCGACTCCGCCAACAACCCAACCATTAACTGATAAGAAATATGTCTAAGTGAGAAGGTTGAACTGTTACCAAGCTACTAAGGTCATAATGTTATCATAATGCGAACTAAGATAGGCACTTACCAAAATCAAAATACACTTATCAACAATTATAAATTGTCCATTAAAATAAGTGAACTACTTAACATTTTAAAAGTGCCCCACATAGCTTATAAAATAATTGACATTGTTGTCTAAAATAACCAGTCTATGTTTTAACAAGTCTAAAATAACTAGTCAAGAATATTGTGTAATAACATTACTGTCGATATTGAGTAATAACATTACTGTAAAAAATAATTAAAATGTTATAGTCTATAATCTAAATGTTACAGTCTATATTACACAAGTCTATAATTTAGCAATGTTCACAATATTTAAATTACTATTCATGATATTAACTCTCTATCCCCTCAAAGAATTAACGATGTAAATGAAATGACCAGGAATATCACTATAATTCTCTGTCTAAATAAAGACTTAATTATAATTATAGCTGGCATGTAAGTAGTTGTCACATCATTTGCTAATTAGCAATATAAATGAATGGAAAGGAAAATAACTGTAATCGTTGTCTAAAAAATAGAGTTAGACAAAATGATCACTGGCATGCAATTCACTGTCATAAAAATACTAAAGGTCAGGAATATAGTTGTCTAATAAAATAATTAACGTCCATCGCTATCATATAATAAAATTTGTTTTCAATAGAAGGGTTGTTAGTAGTCAATCGATATATAAAAGAAATTGATATTGTTGCATTAAATTCAATGCTATCCAACAAATCGTTGTGAAATACACCTGCCATTACAATGCAATCTACACAAAAGCAATTGGATGGATGTCTGAAATAAATGTTAATTCTATTTTCAATCGAAATGAAGAGCTAGTTAGTTGGTTGTCTAACATAATTTTAATTCTATTTTCATCAAAATGCAAAGGCAAATGGTTGGATGTCAGTAAAACGTAAATCAGTCTATTAAAATCTAAAGTATCTATTGATAATTGTATCTCCAATCCTAAGGATAAAACTAAGGATAACTGTATGGATAAATCTTGAAAAGGAAGGTAAGTTGTTGTGTAATAATCTGGGTGAAGGGATGGGTAAGAACCACATAATCGTTGTCTCGTAATCACATATAAACAGAAAATCCAAAAACCCACATTAAGAAGTATATCGATGTGCATCCATGAGATACTTATGAATTCACTGCCACTAAAATGCAGTCCTCAAATTCATTGTTTTTACCAGTCAATTTGTTGAGTTCTATTGCTGACAAATTGCTTAGTTTTGACCTCAAAATCATTGGGTTTAATCAGGGAAACTTGGTTGAGTTTTATCATAAAAAGGGCGCTGAGTTTGTTAATGAAAATCGCAGTAAAAAATAGTTTAAAAAAAGTGCATTGAAATTGAACTCAACAGTGTAAATGAATGAGGGTTCGATTCAATGGAACAATAACAAAAATTGTAGTGTAAGATTCACCATGAATAAAGGTAATGATTGCATTCTTAAAAGGGTGGAATCACTATGTATGAAAGGTAACAGTTGCAGCCTTTAAAAGTAAATTCACCAAGTAAATGAAGGTAACAATTGCAGTCTGGAAAAGGGTGAAATCACTATGTATGAAAGGTAATAGTTGTAGCCTTTAAAACTAAATTCACCAAGTAAATGAAGGTAATGATTGCAGTCTGAAAAAGGTGAAGATTGCAGAGTATCCCAAGTAATATCTCCCATCCATTACACCCAAAAATAAAGAAGTCCAAAATAATTTATAAACTGTCATTCAAGTGGGAAAATACGCAAGCTAAATTCATTTTAAGATATATTAAAGTGCAGAGGTAAAATCGCGGGATAGAATTGTAAAAAGGTAAGTTAAATTCATAGAGTAAATGGCAGACCAGATGTATAAAAACCACACAGTAAATTCGCCAAGAAAAGCATTAAAAAATAAGACTTAAATCATTCCCAGGAAGGGTATTAAAAACACAGAGTTACTTTGCCAAGAAATGCATCAAAACAGAGGGATCAACGTAGAGGATCATAAGCAGTTCACTGCGGGAAAGGAAAACAATCACCGAGGTAATCAATTGCAAAAAGTCACAAGACAGTCACTCAACCAGGAACAATCAACAGGGGTGGACAGGAAATCGCTCATCATCCACGCATAAAAAGGAAGGGCATTAGGATATATAGGTCTATTAACACTGAAGTGACGATCTTCAATCGAACTCCTGGCCGACTGCTCAGGCATGGACTGATGATCTAGGGATGAGGATATATATAAGGCAGAATATCTTCATAATAATCATTAAAATAGATAGAACAATCATAGCAGACGGGGATCGATTGCCAAGGGAATCAATTCAAGCAACAAGCATAAAGCTATGGTCAATTTAAGTTCTCGATTAAAACTACTAAGTAAAAAAAATTATTTGCGCAATTAAAAGTACATAAATGAAAGAGAAATATCAATATTAATCTACCATTCAAAATAAAGCATGTATACAATCACCCAAGGTGACAGCTCCAAGTTTTTGTCCCATGCACTACATCCCGCTCCTTCTTTTCGACCGCTGTGATTTCACCGGTACCTCCAATCCAACGATAGGGGTACAATTATTCCCCCTTAGCCCCCCAAGCCTCAAAGGGGCCAAACACACTAAACCAAATAACAACTAGCTCCCATCTTGCCTCGCACGATCGAGCTACCACTCGTCACTGAGTTGGGTATCCCAACTCCCACAAGATAAGTCAGTCCAGTAAAAAATTATGCAGTGTAACATTACGCATCAAAGGAGAGATCCATAATCCTCCTCTTCCATCCTTTATATAGAGTTTCTAAGTGATTTATTTCCCAAATTCCCATTTAATTAAATTTTTGATAAATTAATTCAGAAAAATCCTCCCCTGTATACATGTCACCCATCCCCTTAGTTGCACCATAAATTAATTTCATTAATTAATTATTTACTCTCATTTCCCTCATCCACCTAAAAGCATTCCTATAATCGCTCCTAGGTGTCCCCATATTCCCTCACACATTTTAATGACTTATGCCCTTACTAAATTCCTACTTGAGTTCAATTTAGAAAGTTCTTAAAGGAAAGATTCCTTACTAAGTTAGTCATTCAGATTTTTCCTTATGTTTCCCTTTTTCTTTATGTTTCCCCCTTTTTCCCTTAGTTTCCCAACTCTTTTTAAGTTTCCCTCTTTTCCCTTTTCATCTAAAACTCAAATTAGCAAGTGTAGAGAATCACCTTTTACCCCTCTTCCCTTTTAATTAATAAATTTTAATTACCATATGTAGAAAAACAATCAATTTGCTTTTAAAATTTTATTCCCTCAATAATTTGATTTTAATAAATTAATCGAATTTCTTACCCCCCTTTCGTCACATGTTTAAGGATGCTTATTATTATTATTATTATTTCACTACAAGTATCACTTAGACCTATATTTGAATGGATGATCCAAGATGTGGATCGGCTTAGCTGTGAGCACCCCCTCGTATGATACTTGCAAGGAACTCATGTCAATAACATGCGTAGGATCACTAATATAATGTCTCAAAAGAGATATGTGAAAAACATTGTGCATACGCCTCAAAGAATCAGGCAAGGCTATTCGATAGGCCATAAGCCCCTTCCTCTCCACAATCTCGAAGGGTCCCATGAACCTAGGAGAGATTTTATATCCCTTTCGAAACTTGATTGAACTCTTATGTGGTTTTACTCGCAAGAAGACTCGATCACCAAATTTGTAACTACGGTCGACACGGTGCACATCGGCATAACTCTTTTGCCGATCCTGCACTTATTTGATCCTTTCTCTTATTATTTTCATTTGATCTTCCGTTTCATGGATCGCTTCTGGTCCCATTAGGAACCTATCCTCAAGCCCATCCCAACTCATAGGCGTCTGACATGGTCGCCCGTAAAGAAACTCGAAAGGCGCAATCTTAATGGTTCTTTGGTAACTGTTGGTATATGCGGATTTTACCAGTGACAATAATTCTTCCCAACGCTTCTGTTGGTCCATCACATATATGTGCAACATGTCTTCCAAGATTTGTTTTGTTCGTTTGGTATGCCTGTCAGTCTCCGGGTGATATGTAGTACTAAAGTTAAGTTGGGTTCCTGAGGCCTCCTGGAAACTAGTCCAAAATCATTTGGTAAACATTGATCCTTGATTAGATATAATTCTCTTAGGCACTCCATGCATCCTCACAATATCAGTGATGAAAACTCTAGCTAGGTTATGTGCCTGATACATCGTACGCATAGGAATAAAATGAGCACTCTTCATCAGAGTGTCGACTACCAAAAAAATCAAGTCGTATCTCCTTGCCGTCAGTGGTAATCCAAAAATGAAATCCATCAAAATAGCCTCCCATTTCGATTCTGGAATAACGTGTGGTTGTAGTAATCCTGCTGGATATGTATGTTCATCCTTCACCTGCTAAGATTCTAGACATCTGGACACATAGTTGACTACATCTTCCTTCATTCCTTTCTAGAAGAATAAGGGTTTAAGGTCCACCCTCATCTTCGTGACCCTTGGGTGAGACATGTACACTGCTATGTGAGCCTCATTTAGGATCAAACTCCTCAACTCATCATTCGATGGCACGCAAATTCTATTTTTAAATATCAATAGTCCATCGTCTTCTAACGTAAATCCTTCGAATATTGGTACCATCATTTTGTTTTGTACGATAAAATCCTTGACCTATTTGTACCAGTCATCGTCACTTTATAAAGTTAGAATCTTTTCACATAGATTCATATGAAGAGACAACACCGAAAAGATGCGTGGTTTCTGACTCAATGCATTTGCCACTCGGTTCACTGTTCCTTTTATGTAAGTAATCTTGAAGTCATACTCACTAAGAAATTCTGACCAACATTGTTATCGTGCGTGCAGGTCGCTTTGCATAAAGATGTGTTGCAGTCCACAATGGTCTATTTTTAGTTCAAATTTTCATCCAAAAAGGTAGTGTCTCAAAAAATTCAAGGCATATAAAATTGCTAACAACTCCAAATCATGTGTCGCATAGTTCTTCTCATACCTTCTCAACTTCCTTGAGATGTAATAAATCACCCGACCGTCTTGCATCAAGACTCCGCTTAAGCCTTCTTTGGATGCATCAGTGCACACCAAGAAGTTTGTGTCCATGTCAGGGATCTTTAGTATCGATGTTGTTGTCAACAACTCCTTGAGCCTCCAAAATTATTTCGTGCAATTCTTGGTCCAAACAAACTTCTTGTTATTCTTCTGCAATTTTTTGATCAGATTTTCTATCTTTGAGAATTCCTCAATGAACCGTCGGTAGTATCCTGCTAAACCCATGAAGCTATGCACTTCTGGAACATTCGTCGGCACGGGCCATTCCATAATAGCCTCAACCTTTGGTGGATCCACGATGATACCTTCGTTGGATATGACATGCCCTAACTAGTGAATTGTTTATTGGTAAAACGAGCATTTAGACAATTTCCCATACAATTTGTTGTCTCGCAGACAATGTATTACCAAGCGCAAGTGCTCGTCATGATCCTCCATCTTCCGAGAGTAAATCAAAATATCATCAATGAATACTTGGACGAACTTTTCCAAGTACTCACGGAACACCCTATTCATTAAACTCATAAATACCCCTGGGGCATTTGTCAGTCCAACCGATAAAACAATAAACTCATAATGTCTAAATCTCATCTTAAAATCATTCTTAGGGATGTCATCCTAATTGATCCGTAACTGGTGATACCCTGATCACAAATAGATATTTGAAAACACCATCACACCTTTCATATGATCAAACAGATCATCAATCCTTGGCAATGGATATAGATTCTTGATCATTGCTTTGTTCAATTGATAGTATTCAATGTAGAGTCTCCATGACCCATCCTTATTTCATATGAAAATAATAGGAGCACCCCACAGTGGCACACTCAGAAGTATAAGTCCCAGGTCCAACAACTCTAGTTGCATTCACAACTCCTGTAACTCCGGGGTTGACATGTGATAAGGTGTTCTCACTATTGGTTAAGTCCCCAGTTTTAGGTCTATGGTAAACTCCAATTCCCTCTCTGGCAGAATCCTAGGTAACTCCTTCGGGAAGACGCCCGCAAACTCTCTCACCACAGGAAGTTGTTCTAGACCTTCTGCTACTCCCTTCTCATTTAACACAAGGATCACATAAATATTACATCCCTCGGGCATGCTCTTTCATAAATGAAAGGAATAAATGAACCTTAAGGAAAATCCATGGTTCCGACCTACAATCACGCGTCTCTTCCTCTCATCATCAACCAAGCTCAACCATTTAGTCTTACAGTTGAGTATCGCCTCATGTGATTCCAACCAGTCCATACCGATCACGACATCATAAGATCCTAAGATCATGATGTATAGGTTGGTCCTAGTGAAAAACTGTCCCAGGCTAAGGGTACAACCTGTAACCTTTCCTCCAACCTTCTATTTGTCTCCCGAAGCCATCTCTACAAATCTAAACTCATTATGTTCGAATTCCTTTACCTTAATCCTTTTTAGCGTTGCACCAGAAATGAAACTCTCAGTAACATCGGGATCTATCAAAATACTAAGGGTCTGGTCAGTGATGGTACCTGATGTCTCGAGCACCATCGATTGGTGCTCTGCCTGGCAGTTATTCACCACTGCAGGAATTTGATGGGCCTTGCCCAAATCTCCCACGGTAGTGGGTCTGATTGATATAGATTCTCTAGTCCTCTCCACTGGTTAGTCGTGCTGGTAGTATGGCTCCCCACAATTCCAACACCCCTTCTTCGGTCCAGTACTCCTGGTACTCAAAGTAGAAGTTGATGGCCCACTGGCCTGGAATCCTGGTTTGTTCTACTGAATAGGCCTAAACTGTTGTTGTTGCGGTCTACGTTGTTGTTGATGTTGTGGTCCCCGATAAGGAGTCTGCTGGTGAGGTGCTGGTCATCGAGGTGTAGTGAAAGTGGATACTCTCTGGAAGCCATGATACCCTGGCATCTATCTAGTTGGTGTTTGATGTTGTTTCATGCCAGATGACACCTATCGTGCTGGTCTCGCTGGAATCTTTCTCTGACCCCCACTGATAAGCTCCTCCTCTGCTATGAGAGCCTTCTAGATGGCATCATGCAAGGTCTAAGGCATCATAATACTAACCTTTGCACATATGATGACATTAAGGTTGAACAAGAACCTAATGACCTTAAGTTTCTTAGTATTAATATGCAGAACATATTGAAGCAACTCCATAAAACGGGCCTCGTACTCGAGCACCATACGATCGCCCTGTCGTAAGGCTTTGAACTCGTTGGGATGACACTCAATGAATCCCTCTGATAAGTACCTCTCTCGGAACTAATCCTCGAACAATTCCCATGACACGTCTTCAAAGACCATGTTCAATTGTGGCAAGAGCATCTTCCACCATAGAAGAGCGCTCCCCTTCAGTTGAAAGACTACCATGCGGACCTTCATGTTGGAGGTATATTCGTGAAGTGAAAATAACATTTCCATATTCTCCAACCATACCTCGGTGGTTGCACTGTCTGGGGCACCAAAGAACTCAAGAAATTTTACCTTCTCGAGCTCGCGGTGAATGCTACTAGTACCAACCGGAGCACGCGGTGGACCCTTATGGGGTGGAGGCACCATGGACTCCTCTCTTTCCAAATGGTTGATCAATTCCTCATAAATCCACTGAAAAGACCTCATCATCCCATGCACATCACCCACCGCTATCTTCTCCTGCCCATCAACCTGTTTGTCTCCCTGGGGGTTAGACCCCTCGGGCATGGATGCACTGGAGACGTTTCTCTTCTTCCCCTCGCATCCCGTCTTTTGCCTCCATGACGTCCTCTAACCATGATTACCTTCACGAATACAAGTCAACCTAATTAGCAACATTATAATAAAAAATCATATCAACAAAATTCGTAGTGTTCCCAAGTCACGGGTTGAAACCGCTCTAATACCATATGTAACGACCTCCATCGTTACGACTACCAACGAAAAAAAAAAGTGATTTTTTTTTCATTTTTAAGTAGGAAGGCAAGGACGAAAAACAATTAAACCACACAACCTGATGACGAACCCATGTGTGCAGATCGTGCAACAGAAAACAATGACTCCACACACTGAACAATGATCAACTGGGTGAAACATGTGTAAATAAAAAATATAGAAACGAATACCCACCTGACACCAACATGACAACGCCTACAAGCTAAGGATGACATCATAATCCTGACACAATGGTCTCGACAACCAATCACTGGAATCTCTATGGAATGTAAAACCAAATGCATGAAGGCGTTACAACCCAAGCGCCAACAACGAACTTACAATGATCAACAACAACTACAACGGGAAGAACGGACTCCGGACAAGTTATAATTCACCCCTATCCAATAGGGTGCTCCATGATCCCCTCATTAGGAATCATGTCGTCCCCAGGTGATAGGTGCGACAATAACCTTGGTGCAACCTAACCTATCTGGACCAAGGACTCAAGATAAATCCAATGCGCTATGAGCTGAAATACTAACAAGAAGACTACAACCACACCCCAAGCAACAGGTCAATAAGACGCAAGAGGACTACATTCAAAATGAAAAGTGCAAGCTATTACCCGACTCCGCCAACAATCCAACCGGTAACTGAAAAACAAGATGTCTGAGTGTGAAGGTTGAACTGTTACCAAGCTACTAAGGTCATAATGTTATCATAATGAGAACAAAGATAGACATAATGTTATCATAATGCGATCTAAGATAGGCACTTAACAAAATCAAAATATGCTTAACAACAATTATAAAAAGTCCATTAAAATAAGTGAACTACTTAACATTTTAAAAGTGCTCCACACTACTTATAAAATAATTGACATTGTTGCCTAAATTAACCAGTCTAAAATTTAGCGAGTCTATGTTTTAACAAGTCTAAAATAATTAGTCAACAATATTGTGTAATATCATTACTTTCAACAATAATTAAAATGTTAGAGTCTATAATCTAAATGTTATAGTCTATATTACACAAGTCTATAATTTAACAATGTTAACAATATATAAATTACTATTCATGATATTAACTCGCTATCCACTAAAAGAATTAACAATGTAAATGAAATGAACAGGAATGTCACTACAATTCTCTGTCTAAATAAATATTTAATCATAATTATAGCTGGCGTGTAAGTAGTTGTCATGTCATTCGCTAATTAGCAATATAAATGAATGACAAGAAAAATAACTATAATCGTTGTCTCAAAAACAGAGTTAGCCAAAATAATCGTTGGTATGCAATTCACTGTCATAAAAATACTAACGATTAGGAATATAGTTGTCTAATAAAATAATTATTGTCCATCACTATAATAATAAAATTTGTTGTCAATAGAAGGGTTGTCAACAGTCACTTGAGATATAAAAAAAATCGATACCGTTCCATTAAATTCAATGTTATCCAACAAATCGTTGTGCAATACACCTGCCATTCCAATGAAATCTACACATAAGAAATTGGATGGATGTCTAAAATAAATGTTAATTCTATTTTCAATCGAAACACAGAGGAAGTTTGTTCTCTGTCTAACATAATTTTAATTCTATTTTCATCAAAACACAGAGGCAAATGGTTGGCTGCCAGCAAAATGTAAAGTTGTTTATTAAAAGATAAAGTATCTATTGGTAATTCTAAGACCAAGCCTGAGGATATAAATAAATATAATTGCATGGATAAATCTTTAGAAGGAGGGTAAGTTGTTGTGTAAGAATCTGGGTGAAGGGTTGCGTAAGAACCACCGAATCACTGTCTAAAATTTACCGAAAAATCACAATCTCATAATCACATATAAAAATAAAATAAAAACATTCATATTAAGAAGTATATCAATGTGCATCCACGAGATACTTATGAATTCCCTACCACTAAAATGTAGTCTGTCAATTCACTATTTTTACCATTCAATTTGTTGAGTTCTATTGCTGAAAAATCGCTTAGTTTCAACCTCAAAATTGTTGGGTTTAATCAGTGAAAGTTGGATGAATTTTATCATAAAAAGGGTGTTGAGTTTGTAAATGAAAATCGCAGTCCAAAATAGTTAAAAAAACACATTGAAATTGCACTGAATAGGGTAAAGGAATGAAGGTTCGAGTCAATGGAACAATAACAAAACTTGCAGTGTAAGATTCTCCATGAATAAGAGTAACGATTGCAGTCTTAAAAGGGTGGAATCCCTATGTATGAAAGGTAACAGTTGTATCCTTCAAAAGTAAATTCGCCAAGTAAATGAAGGTAATGATTGCAGTCTGAAAAAGGGTGAAATCACTATGTATGAAAGGTAACAGTTGCAGCCTTTAAAAGTAAATTCGCCAAGTAAATGAAGGTAACAATTGCAGTCCGAAAAAGGTGAATATTGCAGAGTATCCCAAGTAATATCTCCCAGCCATTACACCAAAAAACAATGCACTCCAAAATAATTTATAAACTGTCATTCGAGTGGGAAAATACACAAGCTAAATTCGTCTTAAAATATATTAAAGTGTAGAGGTAAAATTGTAGGCCAGAGGTGTAAAAATGTAAGGTAAATTCACAGAGTAAATGGAAAACCATATGTATAAAAACCACAAAGTAAATTTTCCAGGAAAATAATTAAAAACGCAGACTTAAATAACTACTAGGAAGGGTATTAAAAACACAGAGTTACTTCACCAGGAAATGCATCAAAACGTAGGGATAAACGTAGAGGATCATAAGCAGTTCACTGCGGGAAATCAAAAAAATCGTTGAGGTCATCAATCACAACAAGGCACAGGACGATAACTCAACCAAGAATAATCAACAAGGGTAGACAACTGGGCAACACTATCCTTCTCTCATCATCCATGCACAAAAAAGCAAGGAATTAGGATCCATAGGTCTATTAAAACTGAAGTGGCGACCGTCAATAGGGCTCTTGGCCAACTGCTCAGGCGTGGACTAATTATCTAGGGATGAGGATGAATATAAACCAGAATCCCTTCATAATAATCATTAAAATAGACATAACAGTCATAGAAGTCAGGGATCGATTTCCAAGGGAATCAATTCAAGCAATGAGCATAAAGCTATGGTGAATTTTATTTATTGATTAAAAATGCTAATTAAAACTTTTTATTTACACAATTGAAAGTACAGAAATGAAAGCGCAAGATCAAAATCAATCTAGCATTCAAAATAAATCATGTGTACCATCGCCCAAGGTGACAGCTACCAGTTGTTTTCCCTCACACTCTATCCCTCTCCCGCTTTCTGACTGCTGTGACTTTACCAGTACCTCCTAGTCAACGTTGGGGGTACTCTTCTACATCCTTAGCCCCCCAAGCCGCAAACAGGTCATGCACACTAAACCAAAGAGCAACTAGCTCCCAACTCACCTCGCAAGCCGAGCTACCACTCATCATCGAGATGGCTATCCCAACTCCCACAAGATAAGTCAGTCAAGTCAAAAATTCCACAGCATAAATTTACGCATCAAAGTAGACATCCATACTCCTCCTCCTCCATCCTTTATATAGAGTTTCTAAGGGATTTATTTCCCAAATTCCCATTTAATTAAATTTTCGATAAATTAATTCAGAAAAATCCTCGCCTATACACATGCCACCCATCCCCTTAGTTGCACTAGAAATTAATTTCATTAATTAATTATTTACTCTCATTTCCCTCAACCACCTAAAAACATTCCTATAATCGCTCCTAGGTGTCCCCATATTCCCTTACACATTTTAATGACTTATGCCCTTACTAAATTCCTAGTTGAGTTCAATTTAGAAAGTTCTTAAAGGCAAGATTCCTTACTAGGTTAGTCATTCTTCTTTTTCCTTATGGTTCCCCTTTTATTTATATTTCCTTTTTCCCTTTGTTTCCCAATTCTTTTTAAGTTTCCCTCTTTTCCCTTTTCATCTAAAACTCAAATTAGCAAGTGTAGATAATTACCTTTTATCCCTCTTCCCTTTTAATTGATAAATTTTAATTAGCATATGTAGAAAAACAATCAATTCCCTTTTAAAATTTTAATCCCTCGATAATTTGATTTTAATAAATTAATCAAATTTCTTCCCCACTTTTCATCACATGTTCAATGATTATTATTACTATTATTATTTTCTGACCACAAGTATCACTTAGACATAGATTTTAATTTTCGAGGCTGGGCGACATTTTATTAGGGAATTTGTTTTTAATCTTTCTTCTCACATTATTCGCTCTAAGTTCATCTAGGTTTATTCACTTATTAGTTTACAACATAACGTTCCCTTCAGGGAGCACTAGGTTCTCCAAGGGTGCCACTCGCCTCATTCTATTTCCCTTGTGTGATGTGCCCTTCATGACGAACTACGTGTTCCAAGGGTGCCAATCACCTCTTTCTGTTTTTCTTGCTCGATGTGACCTTAAGGATGCACTACGTTCTTCAAGGGTGCCACTCATCTCTTGAATGACTTGGTAGACATCAAAAACCCCTAGAGTTAGTACTCTGCCAGGTGATCTTGTGGGAGGCTAAGGGCCTCTAAGGAATAAGACTAATGCCTTATTGCGCGCCCCTTAGAATCATCGTGAGCGACTGTAACATTCTACCACAATGACATTGTGGGTCTTCTCTAATCAGGTAATCATTAACCTACAGTTTGAGCCACGATCGGAGTGCTAGTAGGCTATGGCATGGATGCTATCTGAACCTCTCCCTTAATGTCTTTGGTTGTTGTGCGTGACCCCTCTACTCCATATGTGAGTCTAGTCGACAATTTGTTGTCAGCCTGCATCATCAATAAATCATGTCAGAAATATAATCAATCATCATAACATCTAATCATATGTGCATATGTCATATCAACAATAATCAAACCCCAATAGTCCACTCCCTGACTCAATTTGGAGTCCAAGGGGTTTCATCAATGCCTCTACATCCTCAAGGTCCAAAGTCCTACACACTTAGGAGAATCCATTCAATAGAACATGTCTATGTAAACACACCAAATAACATATCCAATATGACTCATAATCATAATCAAATGACCAATAGTATATAAATCCAGATAACTTGCAAGCAAGTGTCCTCAAAGAATAACTTCTCTTAGTGCGCACCAGAGACGGATGTTACAATCTTGTTATAAAGATTCAAATTCTTTTAGAAAACAAGATAGAAAAATTTCTTGTCTTGTAATCAGATAAAGGACTACATATGGATTGAATTGTCTAAGACAACATTCTTGATTCTGAAGAACTGAAAGTGAAGGAACACAAGGATGTAGGCAATTGGAGCATGTAGATTGAGAGTTGAAAGAGCATTGAATTAATGAAAAAAATTTCTAGATCTAGTAAAGGAGACATATTCCTCTTCATAAATAAGAGGCATAAAGGTGCATGTTATAAGCATATTTAAAATAATATGTCATTTTCATGGATGTATGCATTGAAAAGAAGAAATCAAGTCAGGTACAGATGATAACAATACAAGAAACATTATTATTCAATGTAGGAATTGTAGATTTTTAATGAAAAAATATCAGCAAATGATTTTTTTTTCTAACACTTAGTTACCAAGAGATAATTGTCTTCATAAATTTCATAAATGCCTTAAACCCACATTCAGAAATTACCATAAGAAGAAATACACATTGTTGAGAAAAATAGCAGCGAAAATAAACACGGTGGACAACGACCCATAAAACTCATAAATTTAGGCAAATTCTAGGGAAAACCCCAATGTGGGGAAACCAATGAGAGAGACAGAGATATTATTATTCATATTCAGGAAAGTACAAAACGACAAAAAATACACATTTTTAGCCAAGGAAAATACCTCACACCACCAAAATAGTCCCACTAAATTCTGCCTCATTTTCCATTCCCAATCTGTACTCTTGTAAGGTATGTACTGTACCCCAATTTCTGTGCCCACATTCATCTGTACAAACTGTTATGTACAGACCAGAAACAAAAATTAAAAAATTGAAATCCACCTTGAAAACTGTGCCCAAAACTGCCTTGATTTTCGTGCCAAATCCGTATTGTTGTACAGATTGTATGGATCTGTACAATATGACCTCCCACAACAGAAAAATATCTCATCCACAAAACATAAAATATTTCCTTTGGATTTTTTCCCTAGATCCCTTGGAAAACGTGCCCTCTTTGCTGCTCACTTTCCTCTCTCAAGCTTACTCAGAAAATCTCTCTCAATCTTCTCTCAATGTGTCTTACACACTACCCAATGCATTATTTTATAAATCTGAAAATGACATTTTCCCTCCAAAGTGTGTTTTCACCTTCCCCAACCTTAAATCCAAAGGCCAAGATTAGATCTTACCTTTTTCAAGATCAAGGGTCATGATCCATTCCCTCCAAAATGAATCACTTGAAATATTAAAGTGATTTCACTTGACTACATCAGTTCTTTATGAAAATAAAGTCACTTTAAAATTAGAAGGTACACTTTGTTAAAAAATTCACTTTAATAAAAGAACCACTTAAAACAACTTTATAAAAAAATGATTACAAAGTTAAGTGCCTGGTAGTGTAAACATGAGGTAAGATCTGCATACAAGACAAAACATAGGAGTACCTCCCGAGCTATAAATCTAATACTCCCTCTTAGCGAGGGAAGTACTCCCTACCACCACTATCATCTGGTTCCATGACATTATTGTCTGTAGGATCTCCCTATGAACATGGAGCCATCCTCAGCACCTGCACACAACTCGAACTAGAAGTTCGTCTCCTGGAAACATCATGAAACCTTGAGCTCACTTCATCTTGAACATTGGTTCGATCAACCTAGATAAGCCTCATGTCAGTGCTCAGAAGAGACTCACTCTCTTCTCTCATAATGAAATAATGAATCCTTGGTGCCACCATAGTCTCAAAAGCGTCCTCACGCTCCTCATCCGACGTTGAATCATACACAGAAGGTTGTCCTCTCAACATATACAACATGTCTATCCGGTTACCGATCAATTGCAGCTCTACCAGGTCCACTCCCTTCCTGTAGATAAAGACATGTTCCTTCTTGAACAATACAAAATATCCTACATCCTCCAAGGATGATATTGAGAGAAAGTTAATCCTCAACCTTGGAATAAAGAGAACTCCATCAAGATCCAAGAGTTCCCCAAACTCAAGTTGGAATCTAACATTACCAACTCCACGTACAACTTTCTCCATACCACCTTCATTTACCACTTGTTGGCCATGACCAATCTCTATGAAATCTAGGAATACTCGCTAGATTCTCGGCATGTGTCTAGAGGCTCCACTATCCACAATCCATTTGATATCACCTCCAAATCATCCATTGTCGACACTGGAAACTAGAGTCACCAAAGAAAATTCCTTTTCATACTTTCAAGAAAAGTCCTCCATGGATTTTGTAGCAGCTGTCTCAAGCCCTTCTGGTTCCTTCTTCTTTTTCTTCCTCTCGGGACAATGAGAGGAAAGGTGCCCCAATTGCTTACAACAATAACATCTCAATTTACTCAAGTCCCTTCCAGAAATTCCTTTCTTGTTGCTGTAACATCCCCCAAAAAATAAAGTATTTTTGAAATTTAAATTTGTTGGAAAATTATTCCGTTTTTAGTAAATTCAAAATTGGAAACTTTTTTCCATTTATGGAAATTCTGAATTTTGAATTTGATAATTGTAATTAATTATTATGAATGTTGGGAAGAGATCTGATTTGACGCATCTAACTATTTGACTATGACACTTGTATGAAAACATAATATTTTATATTGATTGCAGGAGGACAATTGGAACAACCATGTTAAAATCAGCTGACTATGACTCCATGAGTGGGGAACATGTTGGAACTACCTCTAGGTTGATGTTACAAGTGGAAAATTAGGGATTTGGCCATTGGAAGCCCCTGAAAATCAGGGATTTAGAAAGCTGCAAAAATTCCATTGGGAGTGGAGGTTATGGAGGTTATTTGTTTTCTGAGTGAAATCATTGCTGAGATTGGAATATTGGGAGTGGAGGTTATGCTATAATTTCATTAATCTAATTGTATGAATAATGTCGAGAACAACATTCTGAGTTTTGTAAACTATGCTACATTTTCTTTTCCATTAAACAAATTGTGTAGAGACGGATCTGTAGTTGAGGTAGGAAGACCGACTATTATACTAGTTCCCTTACAGTCCATTAATCTAACCCGTATAAAGGTATTTCAAACAAGAGAGTATAGAAAACAGAAAATTAAATTATATAATTTGTAATGACAGATCTATTATATGAACTACTTTAACAGTAAGGGAACCTGGATGCACCCTTTCTTATTACGAAAATTTCCTTTTCCCAAGGCTGTACAAATTCGGCTATTCATATTTAGACTTTCCTATTATAATAACGATGTAGAAACAAAAGATTTCATAAAGCACAAATTCAGAGGTATACAATTACCGCAAGCATATAATCAATCATTAAATTTTGCAATTATGCGAATAACTAGAGAATGTAATTAAAAGTTATTTTATTTCCGAACATAGATACAGGATGAAGTTGCAATACTTAAAATCTATCTAAATACCAGATCACAGAGTCCGGGTTTTAAGTACACATGGTATAACAGAAGAGAAAGATAAATTGTTCGACCATGTCTCGGTAAAGGATTTTACCCTTTTAAGTTCCTTTAAAAAACAACACTGTAGTAATAATGAGTCGGGTGGGAAT
The DNA here is from genome assembly GCA_000966675.3 of Picea glauca. Taxonomy (NCBI): domain Eukaryota; kingdom Viridiplantae; phylum Streptophyta; class Pinopsida; order Pinales; family Pinaceae; genus Picea; species Picea glauca. Next base: position 84,657 of record JZKD02S1611597.1, read on the forward strand.
TGGCACTTTTCTACCCACAACAGCCATACACTAGAATGAATTTATCCCATTCGGTAGATTGGAGATTTTATTCCTTTGAAAGAAAACTGTAACAGGAACCCAAATACCTCTTGTTTAAAGAGATGAACTGAGTTCCAAGAACAATGAAGACATCCAATATTGTAGAGAGGTCGAAAATATTTTATTAATATCAATCAACCAATAGAATACCGATAATGAAAGAATCCAATAAATTTATAGACTATACTTAGTTGATGAATTTCGGAAGTAGACTCCGCCTCCTCCTTGTATCCATGGAAGGGTCGCTGAACCCAAAGGGGTGGAAGGGACGAAGAGTCACCTGATGGGTACCTCGCATTTAAATCAGAGACCCCATCATTAGTTTGTAATCAGTAAAGACCTTTCAGTTGCTTTCAGAACAGTGAATAAACTCATGCTAAATACGATTCATAATAATTATTGTACTCTACTAAATGTATCCTGTATAGTCGCCCCTTCTTTTATCATAGTACAAGGGTGTTTAACAAGTGTTTTGATTTGGGGAAAACAAGGGAAAAGAACTGATAGACTCTTGGGAAAAATGGGAATCCTCCTCTTGCAACAGTTCTTTTTTTTTAAGTATTAACAATCCAGGTCATACATTCAAGACGGTCGAACCACTAACAAGGGAAAAACCTCAGATGAATCTCGGGACTTAGGGATAATTATATACCAAAGATGACAAAAGGAGAAAAATGAAATCCTGTATGAAACTTATACGCATTACAAAATCACCATATCAGTTGTGATACCCAGGCCACCCTTATCTGACTCGTTAAGGGATACTGTGGTGGATTACCAAGGATAATTGATCTGAATATTTCTAACCTTAGTCATGCCCTTACTCTGAGGAGCCATGTGCTATGTGGAGAGCATATGCACAGTAACAGAGTTGAAAGAACCTAAGAGGAGACTCTGTGCTACGATAGAATACACTCTATGTCCAGGTCTCCTTAAACATAACCGTAGGGAAGGTTCACGATTGGGAGTATAAGACTAGGAACCTCACATTCGAGAGAGGAGTCTAGCTGGCCCTATGGATGAAAACCAGGAAGAATCACGCAAGAAGAAGAGAATACTAATAACCTAAATCTTGCGTAATCGTTTATCAACAGACTCTGTTAAGAGTTACAGTCCAAACATAGATAAATTTTAGTATAACATCGAGAGCTTTCTTGGAGTTATCAGTCAGAAACTCTTACCTTGTTTAATATAGTTTCCAGTGGGAGGGGTTCATCGAATGCATATCCACCAGGTTGAATTGCATTTGTAAGTGTTGGGAACATTTAGAGAAAAACTTAGAGCATAGTCGCTGGATACACATAACCAACATTGAGAATGAGGAGTAACCTCCAAGAACTCATCTACTAGAGATTAATGGTAGTCTGTACCTGCGCACCATGGTTAGGGAAAGGTAGCGAAGTCCCAACGGGCACATTAAAACTCACGACAATCCCGAGGGTGCACATTCAAGAATTCTTAAATGCTTTGATAGATATTTTCTTTACACCACCTTAATCATACCCAGGTTAATCCCGCCTCAGTCCTTGGGAAATAAATTTTGGTAAACAGTTTGGATTATCATTTATTTCTTAATCCTAAAATCAGTTAGGGTTTTGTTTCGTTTCATTGAATTGTGTTAAGTAAGGAAAGGCCTCAGGCCAAGAGTTAGTTCGGATGGAACGATAGTTATAAGTGAGTGGATAATGTGTATAACTAGCCTTAACTACCACCTTCCAAGTCATAACACTTGCATGTACCGATAGTCGCTGTGATAGTAATGGGTCTATAAGTACCCTGTCACACTAAACCTGAGGAAAACATATTGTCATTTCAGAATTTAAGGATGCTCGTCCATTATCACTCTCCCTGTAATGTGTTTTACCTGCGCAATCAGAATTAATGGCATATAACCATTATACATTTGCACATTTAGTAGTGATATGTCCATAAGGATATAGTCGGGCTAAGGGTAATAGTGTAGACTATGATGCGAGTGATTATAAATATTTATAACCCATTATAATCTACTAGTTATTTTTCACTTAAGTAGGGATAAGGTCCATTAGTGATCACAAATTAAAGGATTTCTAGTAATCCCTAAATGGTGAAAGGAAGAGGTATATGATTTCCATGTAGTAAGATTGAGATCACATGTATCTTTAATTTGAGAATTAATGACTCACAAAAAATAATTTAATTGGAAAAATTGGGAAACATTACATATGGTATCAGAGCAAAAGTTACAACATTGGGCCTGAATAGGGCCACATTAGTTGCTTAGTATATATTCCAATTTATGTAAAAAAAAAACTAATAAACATTATGGTTACAAACATAAAGCCTTTTTTATTTTGTGTTAATTATGGAAGCTCAGGACGATGCATAAATTAGGATGCAAGGAAATCCGTAGCAAAGACCTCCTAGATATCCAAGATACAACAGTGATGGAAGCTCACCCACAGAGGTGTTGGAAAAAATGAGGAATTTTATTGTTGAACTGCAGGTTTTCAAAGCCGACAATGAAAAACTGAAGAAAGCTCAGCAGGAACAACAAGAAATAAATGAAGTCCTGCTGTGCAGTATAGTGACCAAGAAAATCCCAAAGGGAGATAATAACGACGAAGAAGTTAGAAAGAGAGATTCCAAGAACTTGGGACCAAAAAAGAAAAAGGAGACAGTTCATCTGAAGGAACACCTTCATCTGAAGATAGAACTAAAACTTACAGAAGAAGAAAACAAGTAGACCACCTTGAAGGAGAATTTAAAAAGATTAAACCAACTACCTTTGATGGAGAATCCAGGATAGGAGAAGAAGCTGAGGCATGGTTGTTGGACATCAAAAAATACTTCTAGATCTACAACTATTCCAACAATATGAAGGTCAGAATGGCCATCTACAATCTGGAAGGGAAGGCCAACATTTGGTAGCAAGACCTAAAATTGGACAAGGGCCTAAAGGAGAAATAGTTGCAATGGTCTAACTTTAAGAAGTATTTCAAGAAACAATAGCTTTATGCAAGCTATTATGAAAGGAATATGAAAGAATTTTACGAGTTATGACTTGGACAAATGACAATGGAGGACCTTATAAATAAATTTCTGGAACTACTAAGGTTCATACCATACATCCAGGAGGATAAGGTAAAAATCCAATGATTCTTAAGTTGTTTACCGCATTCCTACAGGGACATAATTGAGTTTGACAACCCCAAATCCTTGAATGAGGTATTCAAGAAAGAACGAATGTGCTATGACCAGTATAAATAATAGGTAGAGTTTCCCAAAGCCTGGAAGGATAAGAAATAAGATCTAATGAACCAGCGGAAGAAGGGATACCAACCAACTCTTTATTAGAATGCAGCAAAAACATTTCAGGGAAAGGATTTTCACTCCAATCATCTAAATAAGCAAGGCAGTGGTAAATCGGTAAACCTGGGAATGAAGAAGTTTGGGGACAACTCCCACAAGCCATTTTGATGCAGGAGCATCTCAAGCAAGCCAGCGCAAAGACAACGGATAGCTGGAAAAGAGCCCAGCACAAATTTTGAAAATATTTTAAAATATTAATGAAGCCATTAAGAAGGAGCGCCCTTGTAAAATGTAATCAGACTTTGAGCGATCCGCTCTCATCCTTAGTAGCTAGAAGGAATTTATAGTAGTAAATGTAGGTAGATAGAATTGAATGTTAGATTAGACAGTTTTAGAGTGCAAGAGAGAAATGGGATATAGACACCCTCATTATGTATTGTAACATAGAGGTGAAGAGTAGGAAGAGCATAGAGGGGAAGCAGAGAGCTGTGTGAAAACACCCATGTATAGAAATTTGAATTAATAGAGAAAGCTTTGATTCAAACTCATGGAATCGTGTTTGTTCTCCGTGTATGTATGCTAAATTCTATGCTCATGGTTATTTTACTCTTCCTGCTGTACATTTTCTTTTATGCTATGTATGAATGATTTCTTGTTGAATTTTTGCACTCTGAGAGGAAAGGAAAAAGGAATGAGTTTCAATTGTTTCTCTATCTGAGCAAGAGTTCCTGCAAGGAGTGCAGTTGAATTGTCTGCAAGGAGTGCGTTGACAAGGGGTTCAGAGGGTTGTCTCTGAAATCTCAGACTAGATAGATTTTGTTTATCATTCACTCGAAAGTTCAGTTAGGCACAAGGAGTCGTGCAAGGAGTGCATAGGCCAAGTGAAGTTTCATAGTTTTGAATCTGAGCGAAGTATTGAGAGACTGTTGTTGTAGGAGTGCGCAGAGTCAAAGGGAGTTCAAACACTTGAAGGTGTTTGAAAGTTGGCCGCAAGGAGTGCGTGCAAAGGTTTTTCTAAAAGACACAGAGTTGTGGAAAAGCTCAGAAGGAATTGGAACTTCGAAGGAGTCGAAGGAAGGAAAGCGTCTAAGTACCTTGAAAATCTGAAGGAAGGCATAACAACGTCAGACCGCAGGAGGACAAGTTCTCAAGGAAATAACGAGCGATCAGAATTCTCTGTGGGGAATCCACGAAGTCCCGTGAGACATTAGATCTCACGGAGGAGTAGGGAAGTTACAATGATTTCTTTGAAAGGTTCTAAGCTCAGGAGGAGTAGAGCCGTAGATCCAAGTCAGCCAGGAGCTGGTGGATCACTTGAAAAATTGCCTGTCGGGATTTCGTGAGTGGAAGGGTCGAAAACTTGGTATCAAAGTACACGAAATCATGAAGCATGAAGCCATGAAGGATTGATAGGATTGTGTGGGACCATAGGAGCTACCAAGGTGGATAGGTGGCACACTATCGATGTAGAAGTCAACTACGTCGACCACTTCGAAGTTTCATAAGTCAAAGTCCCGAACCAGCGAGAAGTCTGGTTGTGGGGCCAATGCGAGAAGCATGTCGGAGTCTGATAGCTCAAGATTTCAGGGTTCGTAGGCAGATATGTAGGTTATCGAAACTCGCAAACACGCGAGAGCTGACCAGTCGAAGTGATATAGGAGTCTCAAAGATTCGGGATTCGGGGTCATAGTGAGCAAACGCTCGACCACAGGATTCACGATATAGTGAAGTCCGATCTCCTAAGTGAAAAGGGAGGACTCCGCGAGGAGTTGATGTGGGTGTGGATTTCCCAAAAGGGAAATAGAAGATAATTTTAGAGTTCTTCGAGCCAAGGAGAGAAGAATGATCCTGTTGGTGTGGACCTTCCGACCCGCGGGTTGAGAGGGGCACCCAACGTCATCATTTGGTATCAGATCTCATAAAGGTTCTTTTCTTTCTGTAGCAGAGAAGAGGAGAATTCGCCATGCCACCAAGGAGAAGGGATAGGCAAACACCTGATCAGCCAGAGGAGAGGGAAATGTCGAGAAGGAGAGGTAGATAGATGACTGATCCGGCCATGGAGAAATAAATGTGTGATTTACACGCTAGACTTGAGGACACGGAGACAACACAGAGACGCACAGTCAGTGCTGGGGATCTAACTGATTCTGAAAGTGAAATTGAGACTAAACACAAAGAAGAAGTTGTAGCAGAAGATGCAACAAACGAACATTTGATTAGAGCTATTGCAAGAATGGGTGCAAGAGAGAAAATGGACATTCCAGTTTATGAGGGAAACTTGGATGCAGAGGAGCTTCTAGACTGGATTAGAGCTCTAGACACATACTTTGACTATGAAGATGTTGAAGAAGAAAAAAAGGTCAAGCATGTTGTCATTAGATTGAAGGGACATGCAACATTGTGGTGGGATGAACTGCAAGCTGATAGATGTTGCAAGGGAAAGCAGAAGATCAAAAGCTGGGATAGAATGATCGCGAAGATGAAGGAAAAATTCATCCCCAGGGATTATCAAATTACTCTATTCAGGAGAATGCAGAACCTGAGACAGAAGATGATGACAGTGAAAGAATACACTGAAGAATTCTACAAGCTGAACATCAGGGCAGGTCATCGGGAAAGCGATGATGAGAAAGTTTCCAGATACATGAATGGCCTGAGATACGACATCCAGTATTAGATGAGCATGGTAACCATCCAAATAGTGGAAGATGCTTATCAGATGGCTCTAAAAGCGGAAGAGAAGTTGAGCTGAAAGCAGGGTCAGAGAGGCCGAGGAAAAAGTCAGCCTAGAGGAAAATCAGTTGCCCAGGATAAATATCAGAAGCCCGAGGAGGACTGGAAGAAACTTCAAACTCGAACTGAGAGAGGTGGAAGCTCACAGCGTGATCAGGGGATCAAATTTTGCTCAAAAATTCAAAGTGTTTGGAATCTCTTCAAATTAGACAAGAGCGTAGGCCTCGTCGTTGTGAGCACAATGCAACTCGTTTGGGTTCAAACAAACATCGAGAGCGAGAGATATCACATTCTGTTCAAAATGGCAAACAGGCAAAAAAAGGGATGCTAATTGTACAGTCCGTACAGTCTATACGAACGATGACATGGCAGATCGTACGGATGACATGGCAGACAGTTATTGGGCAGTTGGCATATGACGTGTGTTATTGGCAGCGAATGGGAATGTGACACGTGGCCCAATTGAAGGCCGCCACGTGTCACTTGCTTGTTGGTTAAAACCTTTGCACTCAGCAGGAGTCGACCCCGTGACCTCCGGGGGAAGGGTAAAGCTTTGGGAAAAGCTGCCCAACCGGTGCACCCACGCATGTTCCTTGTTATATATATGCAAATCAATATATTTAACATTGTTGTAATGTATGATTGGGTGTGGACCGGGCCGGGGCTAAGCCCTGGTCCATGGTCATGTGTTATATTGTATGCGACCAACGCTATGACGGTTACCACCGTAACCATGTATTATAACTGTTTGTTATATGTGTGTGGTTTGTCATACCATGTGACCACTATACATGTGCGTGGGTTTGACATACGGTTCCAATGGTTGTTTAAACATTGAGCCCTGTTATGTTGGCGCGCGGTCATATGATTGCCATGTGCCCACGGGCCTTGGTAGTTAGGGCCAACGTAATGGTTTGGCAGTTTGGATCGGTTGTGTGGTTGCACCCGGTTCCAAGTTTTTATTCTTTGAATTGCGTGTGGGCTAGGATGAGCCAGAGGAGGTGCATTTTGTAGATGCAGAGACAACAAGCTTGAAGGGGAGACTTTAAGGAAGCCTATCTTCTTCATTTTTTGGCGAAACGAGGTGCCAAAAAATCCCAGCTAGGGGTTTTTGGACGTTCTGAAGCCATTGGAGCAGTCTATTGGTAATTTTGAGCATTGTAAAGGACATTTTTGATCGCTTTGAGCAAATAATACAAATGATCCATTAGAAGCTGGACCAGGAGATGTAGCCTAAGAGAGGGGTGAACTCCTTTATCATTTGTTGTGTTATGTGTTTTATGTTCATTGATTATGTTGTTGTTTATATGCATCTTCAGTGAGTAAATCCTATTAAAGATGTGTTTGCAAAGTTGATCCATTTTCTTTTAACACATAAAATTTAACTTGCAAATATTTTCAAGAATACAAGTCTTCTTCATTTTTAGATCAAGTTGGTATCAGAGCATAGGTTTTTGAAGACTTGATTATTTGCAAGCGTTTTTTTTTCTGATGCCCGCAAGGTTGAAACTCATAAGAGGAGAAGGTCAACTTGTAGAGCCAAGTTCTCATCCTTCAAGGAGGAAGCATATTCTATCACCGCAAATTTCAAGGAGGCATTCACCAAGTATGGCTCATGAAGAGAGTCATGAACAGGTTCCTACAGAAGATCAAGATCTCAGAAAAGCTATCATGGAAATGAGAGAGATGATGAAGATATTGATAGAAAGGAATACAAGGTTGCAAGGTGAAGGCTCCAACCCTTCAAATCATAAGGGAGACAGTGGTGATAAAACTCCAA
>JZKD02S1611597.1:101811-123639 GCA_000966675.3 Picea glauca
TTGCCATGCACAAATTTTGCATACCTCATATTTTAGGTCTTCATGCTTGTGGAGATGATACCAAGAGTAATCTCATTAGGATAGAAGCTGTGAAAACATGTTTCATTGGGTAAAATTTTGAAGGATCTGTTAGACGTGTATGAACTTAATGTCAGTTCATTCACCATATTGAGTCTTTTTATCTCTTAGACACTCTCAAAAGAAAAACCCCAACTTTTAGTGCGAGCGAAAGCCTAAGGAAACTATTAAGTGGGTCACTAGCTGACACCTATATGACTTACTCCGACTTTGGGCTTGGAATGACTATTAGGTCTTGATATTGATATTGTATTTTTTTTTTAAATACCTACACAAAGGTGGAAATTGTAATGTCTTTCACTCTCTTCTCGTCGCTATTTCCACGTCCAAGACGTCTCTCTTTCCACCTCCGAGATTGTCGCTCCCATATCAACCACGTCGGAGCTAGTAACTCCAAGCCGTCGTTGTTGCCACCTGATGGATGTCGTTCTTGCCACATCCAAGAGTGTCTCTCCCATAGCAACCACGTCGGAGCTAATACCTCGTCTCGTTGGTCTTTCCACCTTCAGAACATCTCTCTTTCCACCTCTGGAACGTCTCTCTTGCCACCTCTGAAACATCTCTCTTGCCACGTTTGAAACGTCTCTCTTGCCACATTTGAAACATCTCTCTTTCCACGTTTGAAATGTCGGTCTTTCCACGTTTGAAATGTCGATCTTTCCACGTTTGAAATGTCTCACTTGCCACATTTGAAACGTCAGTCTTGCCATGTTTGAAACATCCCATTTGCCACGTTTGACATGTCGGTATTGCCACGTTTGAAACGTCGCTAGACGTCGATCTTACGACATCAATATGGGGCTGGAAAATCCAATTTATGATGACATGTGGCGTCATATAACGTCGCAATATTGACGAAAACTAGGTCGTCGAAAAAACAACGTCCTGTGAAATGATGTTTGAGGGGGTCCAAGGTTTGTCAGTCTTCCGAGAATAGAAAGTGGCAATTGCATCAAACGCGCCATCGAAATTTGACCCAAATGCACTAGTGATAGAAATGATCAGGATTTTAAGGAGGCGTATGAAGCAACTAAGAATCCAATTCTCGGAGATAGAAGCCAATGGGTAGAATACATGATCTAGGAAGGATTATTGTTTAAAGGTAATCAACTTTGTATTCCGAAATGCTCCATGAGGGAGATCCTACTGAAGGAGAAACACAGTGGAGGATTGGCAGGGCACTTTGGTCACGAAAAGATGTTCGCAAAGTTGAATGAGTCATATTTTTGGCCGGGAATGTGAGCAGACGTCAAGAGATTCATTGACAGATGTAGAATTTTCCAGCATTTGAAGGGAAGGAGACAAAATGAAGGGTTTTATCAACCATTGCCCATGCCTAAGAGGTCGTGGAATGCAATCAGCATGGACTTCATATTGGGTTTGCCAAGAACGCAAAGAGGATTTGACTCAATCTTTGTGGTGGTGGATAGATTTTCCAAGATGGCACACTTCATTCCATGTCAGAAAACCAGTGACACAACTCACATTGCGAATCATTTTTTCAAAGAAGTCATTCCACTTCATGGCTTACCAAGAAGCGTAGTTTCAGATCGAGACACTAAGTTCATAGGACACTTTTGGAGGACCTTATGGAAGAAGCTGGGAACTAACTTGTCATTTAGTTCAGCTTATCATCCTTAGATGGATGGACAGACAGAGGTGGTGAACAGAAGTCTGGGAGACTTGCTGAGAAGCCTGGTCACAAAACACCATAGCTAGTGGCACAACATATTACCACAAACAAAATTTGCTTATAATGACTCAGTTAACAAAAGCACAGGGAAGAGTCCATTTTAAGTTTTCTATGGCATGCAGTCGAGAGGAATTTTTGAGTTAAGGGATTCAAAACAGAATGCAACTAGGAGTGCTAGTGCAGAAGAATTCGTAGAGGCGATGAAGGAACTTCACAGCCAGGTGAAGGAGCGATTGCAGAATTCAAGATAGGAATATAAGCGCAGAGCAGATCAGCACAGGAGACAACTTCAGTTTGAGGTTGGTGATTTGGTTCTGGCACATTTGAGAAAGGAAAGGTTCCCGAGAGGAACATATAATAAGTTGAAGATTAAGAAAATCGAACCATGTAAGGTCTTAAAGAAGTTTGGGATGAATGCTTACGAGATTGAATTTCCCAATGGGATTGAAATTTCTCTGATATTCGATATCTTAGATTTGTACCCATATAAGGCCGAGGAAGCAGGGATAGGAAATGAGAAGCCAGTGATCCAGTGGACAAAGCAGATGCCAGTTGCAGAAAAGCCGCAAATGGAGTGCATACTGGACAAAAGGGTCGACAAGAAGACCAGGTGGAAGTAATACTTTGAGTATTTGGTCAAGTGGAAGGGCAATCTAGTTGAAGATTCCAGCTGGGAGAATGAAGAAAAAATCTAGAAGCATGGACAGACCATGCACGAGCTCATGGATAGGAGCCCATGAAAATTTTCAAGCTAGGGAGTATGATGCAGGAGCATCTTAAGCGAGCCAGCGCAGAGACAACGAATAGTTGGAAAAGCGCCCAACACAAATTTTGAAAATATTTTAAAATATTAATGAAGGCATTAAGAAGGAGCGCCCTTGTAAAATGTAATCAGACTTTGAGTGATCCGCTCTCTTCCTTAGTAGGTAAAAGGCATTTATAGTAGTAAATGCAGGTAGATAGAATTGAATGTTAGATTAGACAGTTTTAGAGAGCAAGAGGGAAATGGGATATAGACACCCTCATTGTGTATTGTAACATAGAGGTGAAGAGTAGGAAGAGCATAGAGGGGAAGTAGAGAGCTATGTGAAAACACCCATGTACAGAAATTTGAATTAATAGAGAAAGCTTTGATTCAAATTAATCGTGTCATGTTTGTTCTCCGTGTATGTATGCTAAATGCTATGCTCATGGTTATTTTACTCTTCCTCCTGTACATTTTCTTTTATGCTATGTATGAATGATTTCTTATTGAATGTTTGAACTCTGAAAGGAAAAGAAAAAGGAATGAGTTTAAATTGTTTCTCTATCTAAGCAAGAGTTCTTGCAAGGAGTGCAGTTGAATTGTCTGCAAGGAGTGTGTTGACGAAGGGTTCAGAGGGTTGTCTCTAAAATCTCAGACTAGATAGCTTTTGTTTCTCATTCACTTGGAAGTGCAGTTAGGCACAAGGAGCTGTGCAAGGAGTGTGCAGGCTGAGTGAAGTTTCAGAGTTTCGAATCTGAGCGAGTATTGAGAGACTGCTGCTACAGGAGTGTGCAGAGTCAAAGGGAGTTCAAACACTTGAAGGTGTTTGAAAGTCGACCACAAGGAGTGTTTGCGAAGGTTTTTATGAAAGACACAGAGTCGTGGAAAAGCTCATAAGGAATTGGACCTTCGAAGGAGTCGAAGGAAGGAAAGTGTCTAAGTACCTTGAAAATCAGAAGGATGGCATAGCAACGTCGAACTGTAGGAGGACAAGTTCTCAAGGAAAGAACGAGCAATCATAATTCTATGTGGAGAATCCGCAAAGTCTCGTGAGCCATTAGATCTCATGGAGGAGTAGGGAAGTTATGGCGAGTGCTTCGAAAGGTTCTAAGCTCAGGAGGAGTAGAGCTGTAGATCCAAGTCAGCCAGGAGCCGGTGGATCATTCGAAAAATCGCCTCTCGAGATTTCATGAGTGGAAGGGTCGAAAACTTGGTATCGAAGTACACAAAATCATGAAGCGCAAAGCCATGAAGGATTGATAGGATTGTGTGGGACCATAGGATCCAACAAGGTGGACAGGTGGCACACTATCGATGTAGAATTCAACTAAGTCGACCACTTTGGAGTTTCGTAAGTCGAAGTCCCAAACTGAAGAGAAGTCCGGTTGTTGGGGCCAGCGCGAGAAGCGTGTTGGAGTTTGACAGCTCAGGATTTTGGGGTTCGTAGGCAGATTTGTAGGTTATCGCAACTCATGAACATGCGAGAGCCGACAAGTCGGAGTGATATCGGAGTCTCGGAGTTTTGGGATTCGGGGTCATAGTGAGCAGGCGCTCAACCACAGGATTCACGATATCACAAAGTCTGATCTCCTAAGTGCAAAGGGAGGACCCCGCGAGGAGTTGTTGTGGGTGTGGATTTCCCGAAAGGGAAATAGAAGAGCATTTTAGAGTTCTTCGGGCCAAGGAGAGAAGAACGATCCTGTTGGCGTGGACCTTCCGACCCGCGGGTTGAGAGGGGCACCCAACGTCATCACATTCAAATGTTGGAAATGTGGAGGGCCTCATCTAAGGAGGAACTGTCCATGTTTAATTTCAACAAACATAACTGTTGTTCATAATTTGTAGGAAGCCTCGACGGTGGGAGATATGGGAAGAAGCCTGCATCGGATAAATGTAGCCATAGATGGTCGACAAGCTGACCACCAGTCCCCGGTGGTAGAAATCAAAGTTTAAATCAATAACACTTGAATATATGTTTTAATTGAATCTGGAGATATGTTAATTTATATTACTCTTGATGTAGTAGAGTCAAATAAACTTAAGAAACGGAAGCATGCAAAATCATGGCTGGTACAACTAGCAACAGGTACTAAAAGGAAAGTAGTTGACTTTGTTTCTGATTTTGAGTTCATCTTAGATGGCCAAAATATAAGAACAAATATGAACATCCTACCACTAGGATCTTACGATATGATTATCGATATGGATTGGTTGGAACAACACAAAGCAGTACTAGATTATTATACAAAGATACTTAGCTATAAAGACAATTTTGGCATTGCTAGAACAACCCAATGTATTCCAAAACCTGTATCAGTCAGAAAAGTTTCAGCGATGCAGCTATAGAAATGTATAAGAAAGGGATGTCAAGTTTATGCCATCCAAGTAACGAATCTATTAGAAAAAGAAGATAAGCCAAAGTTAGAAGACTTTGTTGTCCTACGTGAATTCAGAGACATGTTTGTGGATGAGATACCATAATTACCTCCTAGAAGGGAAATAGACGTCTCCATAGACCTACTACCCGGTTCAGCCCCTATCTCAAAAGCACCTTACCGAATGAGTCTACCAGAACTGACATAATTAAAAATACAATTACAGGAATTGTTGGACAAAGAGTATATTAGACCGCGTGTTTCACCATGGGGGGCACCAGTCCTATTTGGGAAAAAGAAAGACAATACTCTAATACTATGTATCGATTATAGACAACTGAAAAAAATGATTATTAAGAAAAAAAACCCCTTACCAAGGATAAATGATCTGTTCAATCAAATAGGTGGGGCCAAGATCTTTTCAAAGTTGGATTTATGATCTAGTTATCATCAAGTTAGGATAAAAGATGAGGACATAAGAAAAACAACTTTTCAGACAAGATCTGGACACTGCGAATTCATAGTCATACCTTTTGGACTCACTAAAGCACCACCCATGTTTATGTGCCTAATGAACAGTATTTTCAGTCAATACTTAGACAAGTTCGTGGTAATATTTATCGACAATATTCCGGTCTATTAAAAAACGGAGGAAGAACATGATGAACACTTAAGTATAGTTCTGCAAACATTGAGGAAACACAAGCCGTACGCCAAATTTGACAAGTATGACTTTTATCAAAAAGATATACAATATCTAGGACATGTAATTTTAGCAGAAGGCATTGTCGTAGACCTGGAGAAGATAAAAGTCATTATGGAATGGCCAGTAGCTAAGGATGTAGTGGATATCCGGTCGTTCATGGGAATCACTAGATATTACCGTAGATTTATAGAAGGGTTTTCCAAGATAGCCTACCATATCACGTCATTACAAAAGAAAGGGACCAAGTTTAACTGGTCAGAGAAGTGTCAAGATAGTTTTAACAAGCTGAAGGAATTATTGACAACTGCACCCATATTGAAGGTGGCAGACCCAAATAAAGACTTCACCATATGTGTTGATGCAAGTAAAGAAGGACTAGGTGGTGTCCTAACTCAGGAAGGACATGTCATTTGTTATAAGTCCTAAAAATTAAAGGAACAAGAGCAAAATTATGCCACTCATGACTTAGAATTGGTAGCGGTAATATACGCCTTAAAAATGTGGCGACACTACATAATGGGCATAAAATTTCTACTATTGACGGATAATAGTGGGGTGAAATATCTGTTTAGCCAACTAGATCTTAATGCAAGACAAGCAATATGGCTAGCCTTCTTGAGAAAATTCGACTTCGAGGTCAGACATATCAAGGGTAAGGAAAATAAAGTAGCAGACGCTTTAAGCAGAAGAGTCCATGGGTTATTTGAGATAAATATCAGCAGGTTAGAATGTGAACTGGAACAAAGAATAAGGACGGAAGGTGTTAACGACGGAAATTACACTAAGATAATGGAATAATTACAAAACAATACCGCAAACTCTGATAAACCAGATCTAAGTATCGACAAGAAGGGACTATTATGATTTAAAAACATACTTTACATACTAGATTTAGCAGAGTTACAATTAACAGTTTTGGACGAAGTGCACAAGAAATCGTATTATGGCCATCTAGGTTACCAGAAAACAATAAAAGCCCTTAGAAAACTATTTTACTGTCCTAATATGAAGGGCAAAATAGCAGAGTACTTGGCTAGGTGCCAAGATTGTCAGTAGGTTAAGGCCGAGCACCAACATCCAGCCGGCCTATTACAACCATTACCAGTACCAGAATGGAAGTGGGAGACCATATCGCTGGACTTTATAACATGTTTGCCTAAAAATCAGAAATATAATGATTCTATCATGGTTGTAATCGGTAAACTCATTAATTCTGCAAACTTTATTCTTGTAAAGTCTACTTTTAAAGCTATAAACATTGCTGAAATATTCATGAAAGAAATTTTTAGACTGCATGGTATTCCTAAAATGGTGATTTCAGATAGAGACGTAAAATTCACATCCGCTTTTTGGAAGGAATTGTTTGCAGGACTAAATACTAATTTGAATTTCAGTATGAGTTATCATCCACAAACCGATGGACAGACCAAAAGGACAAACCAAATCGTAGAGGATATGCTCTGCATGTACGTAAGAACCAAACCGGGCAAGTGGGAAGACTACCTGCACTTGGTAGAATTTGCATATAACAATGGGTACCAAACTTTGGCTAAGTTAATCCCTTTCAAAGTACTGTACGAGAGAAAGTGTACGACTCCAATTATCTGGGATAACTCAGTTGACAAACTCATGTTTGGACCAGAGATGCTCCAAGAAATCGAGAACATGGTAAGGAAGGTACAATAGAACTTGAAAGAAGCTCAGGACAGACATAAGAGCTACATAGATCAGAAAAGAATACACTTGGATTTTCAAGTGGGAGACCATGTTTATTTGAAGGTCAAAGCCCGAAAAATTTCATGGAAGTTAGGGAACTGTGCCAAGATGGCACCTAGGTTTTGTGGGCCCTTCAAGATGCTAGCTCAAATTGGACCCGTAGCATACCAGCTTGCACTTCCAGCTAATCTAAGAATCCATAATCTATTTCATGTTTCTTTGTTGAAAAAATATCTTCATGACCCTACTCATATCATTGATTGGAACTTGGTGTAGGTGGAACCCGAAGGCGAGTTCCAGGTGGAACCCCTGTGTATTTTGGACTGGAGAGAAATATTACTTCGGAATAGAGCCGTCGCTCAGGTAAAGGTGCAATGGAAGCAATTTAGTCCCGAGGAGGCCACTTGGGAGTTGGAGGGAGATTTGCAGAAAATCTCATCCAATCCTATTACAAGAAAGGAACGAACAATGAGGAAGGTGTTTTATTGAAGGGGGAAAGGATGTAACATCCCCGCAAAAAATAAAGTATTTTTCAAATTTAAATTTGTTGGAAAATTATTCTGTTTTTAGTAAATTCGAAATTGGAAATTTTTTGCCATTTATGGCAATTCTGAATTTCAAATTTGATCATTGTAATTAATTATCATGACTGTTCGGCAGAGATCTGATTTGACCCAACTAACTATTTGACTATGACACTTGTATGAAAACATAATATATTATATTGATTGCAGGAGGACAAATGGAATAGCCATGTTAAAATCAGTTGACTAATGAGTGGGGAACATGTTGGAACTACCTCTAGGATGATTGTTACAAGTGGAAAATTAGGGATTTGGCCATTGGCAGCCCCTGAAAATCAGGGATTTAGAAAGATGCAAAAATTCCCAAGGGAGGGAAAAAGACCTAGGCAAAAAGATTTTATGGATAAATAGCATATGTGAGGAGGTAGGACACTACCAAGTATGAGGGGAAAAGAGACTATTGTTTTCTTTATGTTATGAGCACTAATGATTGAGTGTGAGGCAAGAGGAGTCTGTTGAAGACTGAAAGACATTGCTGAGGAGGAGTTCTGAGTTATCCCTCATGGACTCATGGTCAGGCTAGGGGGTGAACTGGGCATGTGATTTGGTTTCCCTGTTCTACAGTTGGGAAGAACGTGGTTGTTCCCTTTGCCTTCTCGCGATCTGGTTCATATATCTTTCTCTACTCCTTCTCTGTCTGAATGATTTTATATTTGATGCAATGTATTTGTTAAATCGAAACTGAAATGATTTCGATTTTCTGTTCGAATTTCCATTCTCTGGTGAATGATTCAATCACGGATGTAATGCATCTACTAATTATGATAGATAATAATGCCTAGGAAAAATCAGTTCGAATTCATGAAGCCTAAAGACTGACAGAGAACTTATGGTAAATCTAATATCGAGTGACCCCTTTCTGAACGAACCATAGAATTGGGCTTTTATTTGTTATGATAGTTGAAAGGATTATGTATGGTTAAATTCTAGAAGAAATCTCCTCTAAATTAAATTCACTCCTATTTTCTTTATTTATTTGTTTTCTGAGTGAAATCAATGTTGATATTAGCATATTGGGAGTGGAGGTTATGCTGTAATTTCATTAATCTAACTGTATGAATAATGCTGAGAACAAGATTTTGAGTTTTGTAAACTATGCTACATTTTCTTTTCCATTAAATAGATTGTGTAGAGACAGATCTGTAGCTGAGGTAGGAAGACCAACTATTATACTAGTTCCCTTACAGTCCATTAACCTAACCCATATAAAGGTATTTCGAAAAAGAGAGTAAAAAAAATAGAAAATTATACTATATAATTTGCAATGACAGATCTATTATATGAACTACTTTAACAGTAAAGGAACCCAGATGCACCCTTTCTTATTACGGAAATTTCCTTTGCCTGAGTCTTTACAAATTCAACTATTAATACTTAGACTTTCTTGTTATAATAACGATGCAGAAACAAAAGATTTCATAAAGAACAAATTCAGAGGTATACAATTACTGCAAGCATATAATCAATCATTAAATTTCGCAGTTATGCGAATAACCAGAGCAGGTAATTAAAAGTTATTTTATTTCCAAATATAGATACAGGATGAAGTTGCAATACTTAAAATCTGTCTAAATACCAGCTCACAGAGTCCGGGTTTTAAGTACATCTGGTATAATAGAAGAGAAAAATAAATCGTTCAACCATGTCTCGGTAAAGGATTTGACCCTTTTAAGTTCCTTTGAAAAACAACACTGTAGTAATAACGAGTTGGGTGGGAATTGACACTTCTCTACCCACAACAACCATACACTAGAACGAATTTATCCCATTCGATAGACTAGAGATGTTATTCTTTTGGAATAAAATGGTAACAGGAACCTGAATACCTCTTGTTTAAAGCGATGACCTGAGTTCCAAGAACGACGAAGACATCCAATCCTGTAGAGAGACCGAGAAGATTTTATTAATATCAATCAACCAATAGAATACCGATAATGAAAGAATCTAATAAATCTATAGACTATACTTAGCTGATGAATTTTGGAAGTAGACTCCGCCTCCTCCTTGTATCCATGGAAGGGTCGTTGAACCCGAAGGGGTGGAAGGGGCGAAGAGTCACCTGATGGGTACCTCGCATTTAAATAAGAGGCCCCATAATTGGTTTGTAATCAGTAAAGACCTTTCGGTTTCTTTCAGAACAGTGAATAAACTCATGCTAAATATGATTCATAATAATTATTGTACTCTACTAAATGTATCCTATATGGTCGCCCCTTCTTTTATCATAGTACATAGGTGTTTAAAAAATTTTTTGATATGGGGACAACAAGGGAAAACAACTGATAGAATCTTGGGCAAAATGGGAATCCCCCTCTTCCAATAGTTCTTTTTTTTTAAGTATTAACAATCTGGGTCATACATTCAAGACGACCAAACCAATGATAAGGGAAAAACCTTGGATGAGGCTCGAGACTTAGGGATAATTATATACCACAGATGACAAAAGGAGAAAAATGAAATATTGTATGAGACTTATATGCGTTACAAAATCACCATATAAGTTGTGATACCAAGGCCACCCTTATCTGACTCGTCAATGGATACCGAGGTGGATTACCAAGGATAATGGCTCTGAATATTTATAACCTTAGTTATACCCTTACTCCGAGGAGCCACGCACTATGTGGCGAGGATATGCACAGTAACAGAGCTGAAAGAACTTAAAGGACACTTTGTGCTATGATAGAATACACTCTATGTCCAGGTTTCCTTAAACATAACTATAGGGAAGGTTCAAGATTGGGAGTATAAGACTAGGAACCTCACATTTGGGAGTGGAGTCCAACTTTCCCTATGGATGACAACCAGGAAGACTCACGCAACATGCAGAGAATACTATTAACCTAAATCTTGCGTAATCATTTATTAACAGACTCTGTTAAGAGTTAGAGTCCAAACATAGATAAATTTCAGTATAATATCAATAGCTTTCTTGGAGTTATCGGTCAGAAAATCTTACCTCGTTTAAGACAGTTTGTAGTGGGAGGGGTCTGTCAAATGCATATCCACCAGGTTGAATCATCATCGTAAGCATTGGGAACATTCAAAGAAAACCCTAGACCATAGTCGCTGGATACACAGAACCAACTTTGAGAATGAGGAGTAAACTCCAAGAACTCATCTACTAGAGATTAGTGGAAGTCTGTACCTATGCACCATGGTTAGGGCAAGGTGGTGAGTCCCAACAACATATTAAAACTTGCAACAATCCCTAGGGTGCACATTCAAGAAGTCTTAAATGCTTTGACAAAGATTTTCTTTACACCACCTTGATCGTACCCAGGTTAATTCCACCTCAGTTCTTGGGAAATCAATTTTGGTAAATATTCTGGATTATCGTTTATTTCTTAATCCTAAATCGGTTAGGGTTCTGTTTCGTTTCATCGAATTGTGTTAAGGAAAGGCATCAAGCCAAGAGTTATTTCGGATGGGACGACAGTCATAAGTGAGTGGGTAATGCGTATAAATAGCCTTAATTGCCGCCTTCCAAGTCATAACACTTGCACATATCGATAGTCGCTATGATAGTAATGGGTCTATAAGTATCCTGTCACACTAAACCCGAGGAAAATGTATTGTTATTTCATAATTTAAGGATGCTCATCCATTATCACTCTCCTAGTAATGTGTTTTACCTGCACAATTGGAATTAATGGAATATAACCATTATACATTTGAACATTTAGTAGTGATATGTCCATAAGGATATAGTCGGGCTAAGGGTAATAGTGTAGACTATGATGCGAGTGATTATAAATATTTGTAACCCATTATAATCTACTAGTTATTTTTCAATTAAGTAGGGATAAACTCCGTTATTGATAAGAAATTAAAGGATTTCTGGTAAGCCCTAAATGGTAAAAGGAAGAGGTATATGATTTCCATGTAGTACGAATGAGATTAGATGTATCTATAATTTGAGAATTAATGAGTCACATTTTTTTTTAATTGGAAAAATTGGGAAACATTACAATTTCTCTTTGTCACAAGAGTAACATTATCATCAACTCTGTATGTCTTTTATTCACTTCTCTGAGATCTTTTTTGGATATCCTCCTGAGTTAAATCATCCCAAAATCTACTCCAATCTGGTATATTCTCACGTCCCACCACACACTTCACGAAGACTTCTTATTCTTTGGTGAAGCCATTTAAGGTTATCCTCACCAACTAAGAATCTGTAATGACATCTCCAACAAATTCCACCTCATATTTTACTTGGGCCACCTAGGTAAGATAAGAAGAGAGACTCTCCTCCTTAATCATCTTGGTAAAATGAAACTTATCCTTCAAGGCCATCTTCTGGTTCTCATTCTTCGCCTCAAACAAGTTTTTAAGTGCATCCCACATCTCCTTGGTAGTCTTTTTCTTAGCCATGTGTGGGATAAGGTGATCCTTCACCCCAACCAGAATAATCCTCTGAGCCTTGGCTTCCTTGACCTCATGCAATTCCAAAGAAATAGGATATTTTGCGGGAGATGCCACAATAGAGTTGACATAGTTATAAATTTTGTTCTCCCTGAGAACAACTCACAATCAGAACTTCCACTGCAAATAGTTGGAAATGCCATCCACCCGATCTTCATATCTAATGATTGCAGCCATATTCCCTATCAAAACTCAATGAAAAAAATCACACCCTTTTTCCCAAAAACCACACTGCCCATTGTCAGAGACAAAGCTCTGATACCATGTAGATTTTTTATGACAAAAAATCAGCAATTGAAATTTTTGTCGAACACTTAGCAACCTAGAGATAATTGTCTTCGTAAATTTCATAAATGCCTTAAACCCACATTCAAAAATTACCATAAGCAGAAATAGACATTGTTGAGAAAAATAGAAGAAGAAATAAAAACAGTTTAAAGACACCCATAAAACTCATAAATTTAGGCAAATGACAGGGAAAACCCCAATGTGGGGAAACCCAATGAGAGAGAGAGATATTATTATTCAGCTTCACATAAGTACAAAACAACAACAAATACACATTTTCAGCCAAGGAAAATACCTCACAACACCAAAATTGTCCCACTAAATTTTGCCTCATTTTTCATACCAAATGCGTACTTTTGTATGGACTGTAATGTACCTCGATTTTCATGCCCACAGTCAGATGTACAGACTATTCTATACAACTCATAAACAACAAGTAAAAATCTGAAATCCATCTCAAAAATCATTCCCAAAACTGCCTCGATTTTCGTGCCAAATCCATACTATTGTACAGGTTGTACGGATCCATACAGTACGGCCTCCCACAAAAGAAAATTATCTCAGCCACAAAACAAAAAATATTTGCTTGGGATTTTTTCCCTAGCTCCCTTGGAAAATGTGCCCTCTTTGCTGCTCACTTTCCTCTCTCAAGCTTACTCAGAAAATCTCTCTCAATCTTCTCTCCATGTGTCTTGCACACTACCCAATGCATTCTTTTATAAATATGAAAATGACATTTTCCCTCCAAAGTGTCTTTTCACTTTCTCCAACCCTAAATCCAAAGGCCAAGATTATATATTTCCTTTTTCAAGATCAAGGGTCATGATCCATTCCCTCCAAAATGAATGACTTGAAATATTAAAGTGATTTCACTTTGTTTTTGGTATGTCTGGCGGAATCAGCAACTAGTTGGGCACGTACTCGCGTTACATGTGGTCATCTTATCCAAGTGCTACCACTACAACCTCCAGGTGTTCCCACGATTCCCCTTACATGGAACAAAGGATAATTCGAGGGGGATTTGAACTCGAAACCTCATGGAGCTTCATATCACTTCATATTCATGACACTTGCCAATTGAGCTGCCCCCTCGGGGGATAAAATGATTTCACTTTATTACATAAGTGATTTATGAAAATAAAGTCACTTTAAAATTAGAAGGTACACTTTATTTAAAAAGTCACTTTAATAAAAGAACCACTTAAAACAAATTTATAAAAAACTCATTACAAATTTAAGTGTCTGGTAGTGTAAACATGAGGTAACATCCACATACAAGACAAAACATGTGGGGTACCTCCCGAGATAAAACGCTAACAGGAATGACAATGGGTAGAGTATTCATTATGAGAATCGTATAGATGCTTCAATAGTATAATAACAAAGAGTCTAAAAGCACAAGGCATAGATCAACATTCGACTCAGTTTCATATTGGTTGAGAAGGACTATCCTTAGTACTAGGAGATGGGAGTGGATGCTGAAATACATGATACATGTATTGCAAAGATTCAATGAATAATACTTTTTTTGTCAAGGAATCCATAATCCAGATCCAAAGTTATTAGTGACAGTTTCAGAGGCGAGAGTCAGATCTGTGTTATAGAAATAGAGAAAAGTACATTGATCTAGTACCTAAGATCGAAGACCCAAGATGAAGACTAAATTCTAAAAGAGTCATCAAAATGGAGGAGTGAATTATCATCACTAAGTTGTTGAGTATCTCTACTTTTAGAGGTCCAAAAGTTCTTCAGTTTGAACGTGTGTTCAAGGAGGATATAAGGAACATTCATAGAGGTCTAGGAGGATCTAAGATGCTCATAAAGGTACTAGGGGATCCATAAATGCTTAAAATTTATCTGTCCCAAATTCTTTTGAAAATGAAATCAATGCGTATAAATCATCGTTAGTTGTTGAACGACATAAAAAAAAAGTCAAAAAGAGTTTTTATGCGAAATTTCTGAGCAGTCCAAGTTTCGATCAAACCAAGTCAAAGGTGAAAATCCACATGGGAAAAAAGAGTGACATGTCTCACCGCTACAGGGGTGACATGTGGCACATGATTGTTGGCATCTGACTAGGTAAGGTTAAATCCTAATGGTCCAATTATAGGTTGACCAGTGGTGCAGAAGTGTTCTAATCCTATATTGACAAGTAGCAAGGTTCAACTTGTGAGAGGTTTCCATGTGGCGACCTCCCATTGACGTACATTGGAATGGGTTACCAAAATTATGGAGTCGACGAGGGTTGAACCGGTGACCTCCATAAACCTTCTCAAATACTCCCATACAATCTCAGCCTCATGGTGTTTCTTAACACTATATGGAAATGAATATATTTAAATTTG
The DNA here is from genome assembly GCA_000966675.3 of Picea glauca. Classification (NCBI taxonomy): domain Eukaryota; kingdom Viridiplantae; phylum Streptophyta; class Pinopsida; order Pinales; family Pinaceae; genus Picea; species Picea glauca. The sequence continues at coordinate 116,770 of JZKD02S1611597.1, forward strand.
AGTTAATGTTTGAATGGGCGGCCAAAGGGTCGATGACCTAAGATGTCGAACCTAGCCCTTCATTCAGTATACACCATGTAACCACCAATCAAATCCATGAAAGGCCTAATATATGTGACGTGTTAAAACATAGTGTATGGTTATATAACCAACCCTATAGTCAATGAATATGCTATAGAAAAGGATCACGGGGAATAGAACTCCCGGCCTCCACCATAAATAACCACAGTTCCAACCAATACACCAATAGTCCCAATTATTTCAGGATGCCACAATTTTTGGCATTACGTTTCTCAATATCCACGTGGATTCACATATATGTATAGGCTACACATATAGGACACACATTCCCATGTATAAGAAATATATATATATATATAGGCCACACATTCCAATGTGCATGGATACTAATGCAGGCATATATCTTGAGTCACATATTTCGATGAAGGGCACGGATCTGAATGCAGTATGTATGTCTCGAAGTATGTGCTAAGGAGACGCCAAGTATGGTTGTCTCATAAAGCATGCCATGAGGTATATTGATGGAACATAGGCAACTTTATACTATTTTTTCACACTTTTTCACAAGGATCATGAATTTGGGGTCATTTGTAATAGTATTATCTCAATGTTTTATTAATGAACATTTAATGAATTGTTTTATGCGCTGAAGAGGGAGAAATTGAGCCAGTTCGAAAATTGGTCGACTTTATAGTCCAATTTCTCAGAATTGCACAAGGATTTTAATGGTGAACGTTTTTTCTTGTTTTGAGTAATGGAATTAAAAAGAGTACATTAAAATGACACTTTTCAAGCATATTGTGATGTAATTTGGTCTTTTTTGAGATGATGGAGAAAATTCATGCTATCTAAAGGGAATTTGAAGATGAAGTGATGTCTGTAATATCTATATGTAATTTGAGTTATTTTATTTTCTGCTACTTCATCTCACTATTCAACAAACTAATCATCATTTCATGAATTTTTTGATAAACAACACATCATTTGAATTCTGCAAACCACCTCAATATGATCAGTAAATTATTCTAGATAAAGTTAGATATTGCACGTGTATATCTAAGGAAATAAGTGGTGTCTAAGGTTTTTCGGATCATATAAGGTCATACATCTTATATGTTGATTAATGGAGAGAGAGATAGAATTGTAAAATGAATGTACACTTGCTAGTGTTTTGTAGTAAGGATGGTGCAAAAATAACGTGGAGTGAAATGTAACATCCTTAGTTTAAATCCCTACAAATTATGATGTAATTGTATAAATGTGATTTTGGCATATGTTTTTGGCTAGAGCACCTAAGTATTTATGTTTTGGGCCAAAGAGCCTATGTATTTCTGTAATAATGGAGAAAGAGCTGTAACATCCTCCTCGTTACGACAACAACTCTTTAACAGGTGCAATTTTTTTTCTTTTTCTTTTAAGGTGTGTGCGCGCATGTAAAAAGGATACAGACACACTTGGCTCTACGTTGCCACCCGACGACTAACAAGACACAACCACGATGATCACAACAAGAAGACATAAGGCGCACAACAAGTCTGCAAGCATTAAACGACATAATGTGTTATGTACAGTACGAACACAGATGGAAGAATCCATAGTAGTAGATTTTACTATTTCTGCACAGGAAAGCGGGGCGTTTAATCTTAGTTCTCTGCTCCGGAGAGAGAGAAGGTTAGATAGACTCTTGGCCAACTGCTCAGGCATAAACTAGTAACCCAACGATGAACAATATGCAAGCAATACGAACACCACAAGACAACATACGATGTACAATAGGCAACTTCATGCATTAACGACGATCACTCAGAAATAAGTCAGACTGACTACCCATCCATCCTACCCTGCAATTGTTAGGACCTCCAAGACACATAAGAAACGCTCAAGCCCAGGTTCCCATCGATTTTAACCATTTAAGGTCTCAGTGCTGGCGACTGTTCTGAGGAGCATGGAGGTGTCTACTTCCCGCTCGACACAAGCAGACCAAGCACACGAAAGGTTTACCAACCCAGTACCACATTGATTTAAAGAACAACACCCTTCATTTACTAACTCAGAATAATTGTATTGTGCCTAATTCAAGAACATTTCATCATATAAGTTCATCATTAACAATAAACATTACAATTACGTTATCATGAAATAATAAACGCATTACATTTATATCACATTAACCTTGCGAAAATAACAGGCACCTTTATCAATATGTGATATCCATAAAAATACAACTACAATATATTTTTCATAAATGACAACACCATGGTATATTTTAATCAATAACCCTGCAAGTTATCCATCGCATTAAAACTACCGTATCTTTACCACAATTGACAACACCATTGTATATTTTTAATCAAGTAACCTTGCAATAATCCATTACATTAAAACCACCTTATCTTTACCGCAATTGACATAACTGAAACTAAAGATCAAATAACTAACACTAATGACATAACATCAAATAAAGAAGGACTCTATGTTAACAAATCATTGTCTTGTGGGCATATATAAATATTATAATAATGAAATGCATGCTAGTTGTATCAATAGACTAGAAATTCAATTATTTCAGTGACTAGAATTAAATAAAACAACACTATTTGTATGTAACCAGAGTTAATGGCATATAACCAGAATGAATGGAAACCTATGTAATTAAAGCATTATGTAGCCTCATAATTAACTTTAGTCATTATATGGGACTGCCCACATAGAAAATAAAAGATACTACCCTAAAAATATTATAACCAAGTTAGTTGTATAGTTGAAGTCATAGCTCATATACGAAAGAAGAAAATTGCAATAATTTAATTTAATAACTCAATAATTTAATAATTTAATTCACGGTACGATATATTAGGTGCAATTAAATTTTGTCCCAGTAGCTAGATGCACAAGTGTAAATGAAATTTCTGTTCAAGCAGCAAAACGCACGGGGTATTTAAGTTTCTGTGGAAGCAGCAAGATGCACGGGGTACGATTGTCAAGTTTAAGGTTTAGAAAGAATCACTGCTATGCAATAATGCCAAGTCATTCGTCATTCACCTGCACGATGCTGAAATCACGAGTTGCAGACCAGCCACAACACCAGCCACTTTGCAGCAATGCTAGTCATAACTTCAATTAAATTTCATCATTCCATGAAGGGGATCAGTGCAATGAAACGTTGAGGAAAAATCAATGGACTAAATATTGAAATCATTCACGGGCTCCAAGACCCCGACCCAAGCTATAAAGGAGGCATAATTAATGAGGACACATTTTTGCCTGGACTCGCGCCCAGCAGGTGGCGGAGAAATCGTTGGGATAGGGAGAGTACATTGTTGCACCCACTGTAATCGCTAAATAAAGAAGGTAACGTGCAGAGCAAGGATCTGGGTGCCAAATTCGGGGTAAGAGCATACTCACATTGGGAATTCAAGTCACGCTGGAGCAGTCAAGGAGTCGTTGGAACAAAACCCCTAGGACAACAAGAAACGACCACTGTTTACTTAGCTTATTCCAATCCTTCTCAACGCTAACTTTACTTAGTGTCCAAAATAAAGGTAGGTAAAAGATGTTGGTAGCAATCGGTGGGTTGAACAGAAGGTTTGGGTGCATGTGCGCTAGCAGAAAATCAGAAGGTGCCAACCCGGCGTTCCAGAAATCATAGGGCAGTAATCCGCCCTGTCTAGTAAGCTTCAAGAGTCAAAAGAAAGGACTTTGTGGAAAAAGATGAGTCAAGGATAACTAAAATGACCCAGGGAGAATAACCTCTAAAAATTTGACAGCATCTGGCCCCAAAAATATGGAAGCAGTGAGACAATGGGCTCCTTTACCCAGGCCGTTGAGATCTATCATAACTCGATCTGTTTTGTGTGAGGTGCAGAATGGTGAAATGCTCGATTAAAGCAAAGGGGAGGGTTATAACATCAACATGAGAAAATTTTGGGTCTCCGCAATTCGAGAAGATAAGAACTCCCTTAAAGAATAAGAAAGGAGAGACGACCCTTGGGAGGGTAAGAGAAACAATATCAATAACGCCAAATCTGGAAAAATAGAGTAACATAAATGCCAAGGCTGGGCAACTCGACATCTTTTTGCAGGGTGAGAAGCATCAAGAGAATGAAAGCACAATGTCTCTAGGTTAAGAGTTGAAAGACCAAGGAAAGAGTAGCAAACAAGACATAGAGAGTGTCTGGGCCTGACATTCATTGTGCAACAGTCGAAGATCTAACCCTCATAAAAATTTCACCAAAGAAAGAAGTCAATTTCTACAATCATCATTAACACATGAAAACTGGTGTGCACAAGGAGTCTATGTACTGAAAGGTCTTGGGAAGAAGGGTTATAGGCAGGATTAAGAAGGTCAAGCAAGGAACCAACACAAGGCAGTGAGGGTTATACAGGGATTCATAAACAAATTTTCTTAAAAAAAACTGAACAATTTTAATTCAATGAACAAAACCATCTCAAATAAAATTATCATCTTAATCAAGAACCCATTAAATTTCATCAATAAATGAATCCGCATATAATATTCTAACTAATATATCAATGAAAAATTGTGCACCTGCGTACTGTAACCGATGGCAGAGAATCCGAAATGGTTTATCGCGCTCGTGATCCTTCTAGCTCCAGCTTGCTGACCGTTGAGACCTCACCGGTACCTCCCAGCCAATCGCTAGGGGTACTCTGCTTCCCCCTTAGCCCCCCGAGCCGCAAAGGGGCCACACACTATCTAGATGGTAAGTCTAGCTTCCTAGCTCGCCTCGCAAGGCCGAGCTACCACTCCTATCCGAGCTGAAAAATCCCAACTCTCCACAAGTAATCAGTCAAGTCACAAATCCAGCAGCGTAATGTTATGCTAATAGCCAATCCCTTCTTCCTCATCTTCCATTTCTTTTATAGAGGTTTTAGAACCTCCAACTTTCCCTAAATCACATTTAATTTAAGTTTTAATGAAAATCCTCTAAAAATTCTCTGTCGTACAAGTGTCATTCATCCCCCGCATTTCTCCAATAATTATTTTCTTTAAATTTATTAATTGTCTCATTTCCCTCACCCACCTAGAGTTGCTCCTAAATTTACTCCTAGGTGTTCCTAGATCCCTTACATGATTTAAATACTTTCCCTAAAAAGATGTTGCTCATTTAGTTCAGATTAGAAGGTTCTTTATTGTCGATTCCTTACTATGTTGACCTTTCTTTTTACCATAAGTTCCCTTCCTTCCTTTATTATGTTTCCCCAATCCTTAATTTCCTAATTCTTATTTTTCCCTTCTTTCCCCTTTTTATTACAGCCAAAATGGTAGTTGCACTATTAAATCCTTCCCTTTTATTATTTATTTAATATCTTTTGTACTTTCACAAGTTAAGAAATAATTTTTTCTTTGCAATTTTTAAATCCATTAGTTTTAATTAAATTCATACTCTCTTCATTTACCCCAAGAATTTTATGAAGACTAAACTATTACTTAAGTGGGTTTTTATTTAAATTTTTTATTTTTATTTTTAGGGTCTTTTTCTTAAGGTTAGACTAAAATTTTACCCTAGAGAAGTTTTTGACTTAGGACTTAGATTCTGAACTGGGTGACACTTGGTTAGGGAAGTTTTTTAGGGATTTATTAAGGCGTTAAAGTCTTAGGGCCATCTAGGTTTGTTTCTTCATATCATCAATGCGACGTGCCCTTCAGGACGCACCACGTGCTCCAAGGGTGCCACTCACCTCGGTTGTTTCTTTTGCACGACGTGCCCTTTAGGATGCACCACATGCTCCAAGGGTGCCACTCGCTAACTTGTGTTTCTTTTGCGCGACATTCCCTTCAGGATGAACCATGTACTCCAAGGGTGACACTCGCCAACTTGACTAATTGGTAGACATCTATAACCTCTGGAGTCAACACTCCGCCAGGTGAACTTGTGGGAGAGTAAGGGCTCTAAGGAAAAAGGCCCCCGCCTTATTGCACACCCCTTAGAATCATCGTGAGCGATTGTCGCAGTCTTCCCTCATGGCATCGTGGATCCTCTCAAACTAGGTAATCGTTAACCTACAGTTCGAGCCACAACGGGAGTTCTAGTAGGATGTGGCAGGGCTGCTGTCCACACCTCTCCCTCAACTTCTCTGGAAATTGTGTGTGGCCCCTTTACTCCATATGTGAGTCTGGTTGGCAAGCTATCATCAGCCTGCATCACCAACAATCGCGTCAGAACATGTCAACATCATATCCTCAAATCAATGAAATATCACAGTAATAAATCAACCCAAATAGCACACTCCCTGACTCAATCCAGAGTCTAAGGGGTTCCATCGATACCTCTGCATCCTCAAGGTCCAAAACCCTGCACACTCAATAAAACTGAGTCAATAGCACCTCTCTATGTCAAAGCAGTAAAACATCATGTCATATATAATAACGCATCATAATCAAGGATAAATGTTTTAACATCATAAAAGTCCAGATCACTTGCGAGCAAGTGTCCTCAAAGAATAAGTTTTCTTAGTGTGCCAGAGTGGGATGTTACATACACCCCCTCTTGGTCTAAACTTCATCCCGAAGTTTCTCAGTATAAATACCGAAATGAAAGTACCACAGTATCATAAGTCTATCTATCAAACAAAAATGGGAACTGCTGGCGCATATCATATGCGTCCTCCCAGGTCACCGAGTGCGGACTATAACTGTCCCACTGGACCTTGACCTGATCTATTGTTCGACGTCGTAACTGTCGAAATCGATGATCTAAGATGCGGACCGGCTCAGCCATGAGTGCTCCCTCATCTGATACCTGCAAGGAACTCATGTCAATCACGTGTGTAGGATCACTAATATAATGTCTCAAAACAGATACATGAAAAACATCGTGCATACGC
>JZKD02S1611597.1:123689-153532 GCA_000966675.3 Picea glauca
AATCAGGCAAGGCTAGTCGATAGGCCACGGGCCCCTTTCTCTCCACAATCTCGAAAGGTCCCACAAACCTAGGAGAGAGTTTAGCTCCCTTTCCAAACTTGATCGAACTCTTATGGGGTTTAACCCGTAAGAAGACTCGATCGCCGACCTCGTAACTATGGTCGACTCGGTGCGCATCGACATAACTCTTCTATCGATCCTGCGCTTCTTTAATCCTTTGTCCTATGGTTTGCATTTTCTCTTCCATTTCTTGGATCGTAGCTGGTCCCACTAGGACCCTATCCTCAATTCGATCCAAACTCAAAGGCGTCTGACACGGTTACCCGTAAAGAAACTCAAAATGCACCATCTTAATGGTGCTCTGGTAACTGTTTTTGTAAGCGAACTCTACTAGATGCAAGAATTCCTCCCAATGATTTTGTTGGTCCATTATGTACATGCACAACATGTCTTCCAAGGTTTGGTTTGCTCGTTCTGTCTGTCCGTCAGTCTCTGGGTGATACGCAGTACTAAAGTTAAGTTGAGTTCCCAAGGCCTCTTGGAAACTCGTCCAAAATCGTCCAGTAAACACTGATCCTCGATCGGATATAATCTTCTTAGGCACGCCATGCAGCCTCACAATCTCACGGATGAAAACTCTCGCTATGTCAAGTGCCTGATACATCATACGCACAGGAATAAAGTGAAAACTCTTCATCAGAGTGTCTACTACCACAAAAATTGAGTCATGTCTCCTTGCCGTTAGTGGAAATCAAACAATAAAATCCATCGAAATGACCTCCCATTTTGATTCTGGGATGGCATGTGGTTGAAGTAATCTTTTTGGGTGTCTATGTTCAGCCTTTACCTACTGACACTCTAGACATCTAGCCACATAGTTTACTATGTCAGCCTTCATTCCCTTCCAGAAGAATAAGGGTTTAAGGTCTGTCCTCATCTTCGTAACTCCCAGGTGAGCCATGTAAACTGCTCTATGAGCCTCGCTCGGGATCAACATTCTCAACTCGTTGTTTGGTGGTATGTAAATATGACTTCTAAACCTCAATAACCCATCGCTATCAAATGAAAATCCCTCGTATCGTGGTACCATCATGGTGTTTTGTCCAATAAAACCCTCGACCTCTTTGTACCAATCATCATCACGCTGTAAAGTGAGAATCTTCTCATGTAGATCCATCTGAAGAGGAAACACCGAAAAGATGCGAGGCCTCCGAATCAAAGCACCCGCCACTCGGTTCATCGTTCCCTTTATGTAAGTAATCTCAAAGTCGTACTCGCTAAGAAATTCCGACCAACGCCGTTGTCGCGCGTTCAGGTCGCTTTGTGTAAAGATGTGTTGTAGTCCACAATTTTCGGTCTTTAATTCAAATTTTTATCCAAAAAGGTAGTGTCTCCAAAACTTCAAGGCATATATGATGGCTAATAACTCCAAATCATGCATTGCGTAGTTTTCCTCATGCCTTCTCAGTTTCCTCGAAATGTAAGCAATCAGTCGTCCGTCTTGCATCAAGACTCCGCCTAAACCTTCCTTGGATGCGTCAGTGCATGCCAAGAAGTCTATGTCCATGTCAAGGACCTTTAGTATCGGCGTTGTGGTCAACAACTCTTTAAGCCTTCGAAATGCTTCTGCACATTTATTGGTCCAAACAAACTTCTTGTTTTTCTTCTACAATTCCGTGATCGGATTTGCTATCTTAAAAAATCCCTCGACAAACCGTCGATAGTATCCTACTAAACCCATAAAACTACGCACTTCTGTGACATTTGTCGATGCAGGACATTCCATAATAGCCTCAACCTTGGCTGGATCCATGGCGATACCTTCGTCGAAGATGACATGCCCTAAGTAGTGAATCCTCGATTGATAAAAAGAGCATTTGGACAACTTCCCATACAATTTGTGCTATCGTAGACACTGTAGTACCAAGCGCAAGTGCTCATCATGCTCCTCCATCGTTCAAGAGTAGATCAAGATATCGTCAATGAATACTTGGACGAACTTGTCCAAGTACTCGTGGAACACCCCGTTCATCAAACTCATGAATACCCCTGGGGCGTTTGTCAATCCAAACGGTAAAATAGTAAACTCGTAATGTCCAAATCTCATCTTAAAGGCGGTCTTAGGGACATCATCCTCCTTGATCCGTAACTGGTGATACCCTGATCGCAAATAGATCTTAGAGAACACCATCGCACCCTTCATTTGATCAAACATATCATCAATTCTTGGTAAGGGATACTGATTCTTGATCGTAGCCTTGTTCAATTGACGGTAGTCAATGCAAAGCTTCCATGATCTATCCTTCTTTCATATGAAAATAACCGGTGCACCCCACCGTGACACACTAGGGCGTATCAGTCCCAGGTCCAACAACTCCTTCAGTTGCATTTTCAGCTCTTACAACTCCGGGGTTGACATCCGATAAGGTGTTTTGGCTATCGGTTTGGTCCCCGGTTTTAGGTCTATGGTAAACTCCAGTTCCCTTTATGGCGGAATCCCAGGAAACTCCTCTGGAAATACATCAACAAACTCCTTCACCACCGAAAGGTGTTCTAGACCTTTCGCTACTCCTTTTTCTTATAGCGCGAGGATCACATAAATCTTGCACCCCTTGTGCATGCTCTTTCGTAACTGTAAGGAAGAGATGAACCTCAGGGATACTCCCTGGTTCCATCCTACAATCACACGTCTCTGTCCTTCATCATCGACCAAGCTCAATCGTTTCGTCTTACAGTTGAGTATCGCCTCATGCGATTCCAACCAATCCATACCAATCACGACATCATAAGATCCTAAGATCGTGACATACAAGTTGACCCTCGTGACAAACTCTCCCAGGTTAAGGGTATAACCTGTAACCTTTCCTCCAACCTTTTGTTTGGCTCCCAAAGCCATCTCCACGAAGCTAAACTCATCCTGTTCGACTGCCTTTACCTTAATCCTTTTTAGCACTGCACCAGAAATAAAAATCTCAGTAGAACCTGGGTCTATCAAAATACTAAGGATTTGGTCAGCGACAGTACCTGTCATCTCGAACATAGTCGACTGGTGCTATGCTTGGTATTTATTCACCGCTGCATGAATCCGATGGGCCTTGCCCATATCTCCCACGGTAGTGGGTCCAGCTGATCCAGATGCTCTGGTCCTCTCCACAGAAAAATCACATTGGTAGTGTGGCTCCCCACACGTCCAACACCCTTCTTTGGCCCAGTAGTCCTGGTACCCGAAGTAGAAGATGATGGCCCACTGGCCTGGAACCCCAGTCTACTCTGCTAAACAGGCCTAAACTGCTGCTACTGCGGGCGACGCTGCTGTTGGTGCTGTGGTCCCCGATAAGGTGTTCGCTGCTGAGGCGACGGTCGTCGGGGTGTAGTGAAAGTGAATCCCCTCTGGAAGCCACGATATCTTGGCGTATGTCTCGTTGGTGTCTGGTGTTGTGCCGTTCCAGATGAACCCTTCCCTGCTGGTCTCGCTGGAGTCCTGGTCTGACCCCCACTGATAAGCTCCTCCTCTGCTATGAGGGCCTTCTGGACGACATCGTGCAAGGTTGGATGAATCAAACTCCTAACCTGTGCATGGAGGCTGACGTTAAGGCCAAACATGAATTGGTTGACCCTAATCTTCTCAGTGTTAAGGTGTAGAGCATACCAGAGCAGATACATAAAATGTGCCTCATACTCGGGCACCGTACGACCTCCCTGTCGTAACGCATTGAACTCATTGAGATGACGCTCAATGAATTCCTCTGAAAGGTACCTCTCTCGGAACCGTTCCTTGAACATTTCCCATGACACGTCTTCAACGGACATGTTCAGCTGCGGAAAGAGTGTCTTCCACCATAGAAGAGCGCTCCCCTTCAGTTGAAATACCGCCATGTGGACCTTCATGTTAGAGGTATAATCGCAAGGTGTGAAGCACATCTCCATATTCTCCAACCATGCCTCAGTGACGGTGCCATCCGGGGAACCAAAGAACTCGGGAAATTTAACCTTCTCGAGTTCACGGTGAATGCTACCTGTAACAGCCGGTGCGCGCGGCGGAACCTTAGCGGGTGCTGGTTCCCTGGCCTTGTCTCTATCCAATCAGCTGATCAGCGCCTTGGACATGCGCTGAAAATATCTCATCATCCCCATGACATTGCCAACTGCTATCTGCTCCTGTCCAAGAACCTGCTTGCCTCCCTTGGGGTTAGACCCCTCAGGCGTGGATGCTACTGGAGGCGTCATGCCTCCTCCCCTAGCACCCCGTCGTCGGCCTCCGTGGCATCCTCTAACCATGATTACCTGCATGCACACAATCAACTCGATCAACAACAGTATAATCAAATCAAATCATGTCACAAAAATTTGTAGAGAATCCCAAGTCGCGGGTCGAACTGACTCTGATACCATATGTAATATCCTCCTCGTTACAACAACAACTCTTTAACAAGTGCAATTTTTTTTTTTCTTTTAAGGTGTGTGCACGTGTGTAAAAAGGATACAGACACACTTGACTCTACGTCGCCACCCGATGACTAACAAGACACAACCACGATGATCACAACAAGAAGACATAAGGTGCACAAGAAGTCTGCAAGCATTAAACGACATAATGTGTTATGTACAGTATGAACACAGATGGAAGAATCCATAGTAGTAGATTTTACTATTTCTGCACAGGAAAGCAGGACGTTTAATCTTAGTTCTCTGCTCCAGAAAGAGAGAAGGTCAGATAGGCTCCTGGCCAACTGCTCAGGCAGAAACTAGTAACCCGATGACAAACAAGATGCAAGCAATATGAACACCACAAGACGACATACGACATACAACAGGCAACTACATGCATTAACGACGATCACTCAGAAATAAGTCAGACTGACTACCCACCCATCCTACCCTGCAATGGTTAGGACCTCCAAGACACATAAGAAACACTCAAGCCCAGGTTCCCATCAATTTTAACCATTTTAGGTCTCAGGGCTGGCGACTGTTCTGAGGAGCATGGAGGTGTCTACTTCCTTCCCGACACAAGCAGACCAAGAACACGAAAGGTTTACCAACCCAATACCACATTAATTTAAATAACAACACCCTTCATTTACTAACTCAGAATAATTTTATTGTGCCTAATTCAAGAACATTTCATCATATAAGTTCATCATTAACAATAAACATTACAATTACGTTATCATGAAATAATAAACGCATTACATTTATATCACATTAACCTTGCGAAAATAATAGGCACCTTTATCAATATGTGATATCCATAAAAATAAAACTACAATATCTTTCTCATAAATGACAACACCATGGTATATTTTAATCAATAACCGTGCAAGTTATCCATCACATTAAAACTACCATATCTTTACCACAACTGACGACACCATTGTATATTTTTAATCAAGTAACCTTGCAATAATACATTACATTAAAACCACCTTATATTTACCACAATTGACATAACTGGAACTAAAGATCAAATAAAGATCAAATAACTAACACTAATGACATAACGTCAAATAAAGATCAAATAAAGAAGGACTCTATTTTAACAAATCATTTTCTTGTGTGCATATAAAAATATGATAATAATGAAATGCATGCTAGTTGTATCAATAGACTAGAAATTCAATTATTTCAATGACTAGAATTAAATAAAACATCACTATTTGTATGTAACCAGAGTGAATGGCATATAACCAGAATGAATGGAAACCTATGTAATTAAAGCATTATGTAGCCTCATAATTAACTTATAACCAAGGTAGTTGTATAATTGAAGTCATAGCTCATATACAAAAGAAGAAAATTGCAATAATTTAATTTAATAACTCAATAATTTAATAATTTAAGTCACGGTACGGTATATCAGGTGAAATTAAATTTTGTCCCAGCAGCTAGATGCACAGGTGTAAACGAAATTTCTGTTCAAGCAGCAAAACGCACGGGGTATTTAAGTTTTTGTGCAAGGAGCAAGACGCACGGGGTACGGTTGTCAAGTTTAAGGTTCAGAAAGAATCACTGCTATGTAATAACACCAAGTCATACATCATTCACTTGCACGATGCTGAAATTACGAGTTGCAGACCAGCCACAACACTAGCCACTTTGCAGCGGTTCTAGTCATAACTTCAAATAAATTTCATCATTCCATGAAGGGGATCAATGCAATGAAACATTGAGGAAAAATCAATGGACTAAATGTTGAAATCATTCACGGGCTCCAAGACCTCGACCCAAGCTATAAAGGAGGTGTAATTACTGAGGACACATTTTCGCCTGGACTCACGCCCAACAGGTGGCGGAGAAATCGTTGGGACAGGGAGAGTACATTGTTGCACCCATTGTAATTGCTGACTGAAGAAGGTAACGTGCAGAGAAAGGATCCAGGTGCCAAATTCGGGGTAAGAGCGTACTCGCGTTGGGAATTCAAGTCATGCTGGAGCAGTCAAGGAGTCTTTGGAACAAAACCCCTAGGACAGCAAGAAACAACCACTGTTTACTCAACTTATTCCAATTCCGCTCAATGATAACTTTACTCAGTGTCCAAAAGAAAGGCAGGTAAAAGATGTTGGTAGCAATCGGTGGATTGAACAGAAGGTTTGGGTGCAGGTGCGCTAGCAGAAAACTAGAAGGTGCCAACCCGACATTCCAGAAATCATAGGGCAGTAATCCACCCTGTCCAGTAAGCTTCAAGAGTCAAATGAAAGGACTGTGTGGCAAAAGATGAATCAAGGATAACTAAAATGACCCAGGGAGAATAACCTCTAAAAAGTTGAGAGCATCCGGCCCCAAAAATATAGAAGCGACGAGACAATGGGCTCCTTTACCCAGGCCGTTGAGATCTATCATAACTTGATCTATTTTGTGTGAGTTGCAGAATGGTGAAATGCTCGATTAAAGTGAAGGGGAGGGTTATAACATCAACACAAGAAAGTTTTGGGTCTCCGCAACTTGATCAGATAAGAACTCCCTTAAAGAATAAGAAAGGAGAGATGACCCTTGGGAGGGTAAGAGCAACAATATCAATAACGCCAAATCTGGAAAAACAAAGTAACATAAACGCCAAGGTTGGGCAACTCAACATATTTTTGCAGGGTGAGAAACATCAAGAGAATGAAAGCATAATGTCTCCAGGTTAAGAGTTGAAATCCCAAGGAAATATTAGCAAACAAGATGTAGAGAGTGACTGGGCCCGGCATTCATTGTGCAACAGTCGAAGATCTAACCCTCATAAAAATTTCACCAGAGAAAGAAGCCGATTTCTACAATCATCATTAACACATGAAAAATGGTGCGCGCAAGGAGTCTATGTACTTAAAGGTCTTGGGAAGAAGGGTTGTAGGCAGGATTAAGAAGGTCAAGCAAGGAACCAACATAAGGCAACGAGGGTTATACATGGATTCATAAACAAATTTTCTTAAAAAAAAACTGAACAATATTAATTCAATGAACAAAACCATCTCAAATAAAATTATCATCTTAATCCAGAACCCATTAAATTTCATCAATAAATGATTCCACATATAATATTCTAACTAATATATCAATGAAAAATTGTGCACCTGCGTACTGTAACCGATGGCAGACAATCCGAAATGGTTTATCGCACTCGCGCTCCTTCTAGCTCCATCTTGCTGACCGTTGAGACCTCACCGGTACCTCCCAGCCAATAGCTAGGGGTACTCTGCTTCCCCCTTATCCCCCTAAACCGCAAATGGGCCACACACTATCTAGATGGTAAGTCTAGCTTCCCATCTCGCCTCGCAAGGCCGAGCTACCACTCCTATCCGAGCTGGAAAATCCCAACTCTCCACAAGTAATCAGTCAAGTTGCAAATCTGGCAGCGTAACGTTACGCTAACAGCCGATCCCTTCTTCCTCATCTTCCCTTTCTTTTATAGATCTTTTAGAACCTCCAACTTTCCCTAAATCACATTTAATTTAAGTTTTAATGAAAATCCTCTAAAAATTCTCTGTCGTACAAGTGTCATTCATCCCCCATGTTTCTCCAATAATTATTTTCTTTAAATTTATTCATTGTCTCATTTCCCTCACCCACCTAGAGTTGCTCCTAAATTTACTCCTAGGTGTTCCTAGATCCCCTTACATGATTTAAATACTTTCCCTAAAAAGATGTTGCTCATTTAGTTCAGATTAGAAGGTTCTTTATTGTCGATTCCTTACTATGTTGACCTTGCTTTTTACCATAAGTTCCCTTCCTTCCTTTATTATGTTTCCCCAATCCTTAATTTCCTAATTCTTAGTTTTCCCTTCTTTCCCCTTTTTATTAAAGCGAAAATGGCAGTTGCGTTATTAAATCCTTCCCTTTTATTATTTATTTAATATCCTTTGTACTTTCACAAGTTAAGAAATAATTTCTTCTTTGCAATTTTTAAATCCATTAGTTTTAATTAAATTCATACTCTCTTCATTTACCCCAAGAATTTTATGAAGACTAAACTATTACTTAAGTGGGTTTTTATTTAAATTTTTATTTTTATTTTTAGTGTCTTTTTCTTAAGGTTAGACTAAAATTTTACCCTAGAGAAGTTTTAGACTTAGAACTTAGATTCTGAACTGAGCGACACTTGGTTAGGGAAGTTTTTTAAGGATTTCTTAAGGCGTTAAAGTCTTAGGGCCATCTATGTTTGTTTCTTCATATCATCAACACGACGTGCCCTCTAGGATGCACCACGTGCTCCAAGGGTGCCACTCTTCTCGGTTGTTTCTATTACGCGATGTGCCCTTCAGGATGCACCACATGCTCCAAGGGTGCCACTCGCTCACTTGTTTTTCTTTCGCACAACGTGCCCTTCAGGATGCACCACGTGCTCCAAGGGTGCCACTCGCCAACTTGACTGATTGGTAGACATCTATAACCCCTGGAGTCAACACTCCGCCAGGTGAACTTGTGGGAGGCTAAGGGCTCTAAGGAATAAGGCCCCCGCCTTATTGCACACCCCTTAGAATCATCGTGAGCGACTGTCGCAGTCTGCCCTCACAACATCATGGATCCTCTCGAACTAGGTAATCGCTAACCTATAGTTCGAGACACGGCGGGAGTGCTAGTAGGCTGTGGCAGGGCTGTTGTCCACACCTCTCCCTCAACCTCTCTGGAAATCGTGTTTGGCCCCTTTACTCCATATGTGAGTATGGTCGGTAAGCTATCATCAGCCTGCATCATCAACAATCGTGTCAGAACATGTCAACATCATATCATCAAATCAATAAAATATCACAGTAATAAATCAACCCAAATAGCACACTGTTGATGGACGAAATTGTCTGTCCGCTAATTGAGAGAGTGGAACCGGTCCGGGGTAGTCCAATAACCCAAGCCGTTTGGAATGAACCACCCTGACGGGTTTAACGGCTCCGTTGGCTGCTCTAAGATCCTAGGAAAACCAAAGAGAAACTAATCTAAACTAACTAATCTAACTAAAACAAATAAAACAAACTAACCAAGAGAAACTAAACTAACTAAAACTAATAAAACAAATTAACTAGAAACTTACTAATACGCTAATCTAATTAAAACAAACTAAAAAACTAAAACTAAATACTAATTACTCTAACTATTATATACAATCTACTAATTACTATTACACTAACTCTATTAATTAAATATCTAATTACTAATTAGATTACAACTTATTCACAAATATACAATATCCACAACTGGCAGATTTAAATAAAACCTGTAAAATTCATGTGCTTTCTGCCCTAAGACAACAAGATATGTTTTTTTGATTTTTATATTTTATGAAAAAGAAATAAAACTTACTGAAATTAAACAATCTAATATATTTATTGAAATTAAACAACCTAATATAAATCTAATTAAACTTATATCTAAACTAAACTACTAATAAGAACAGTAAACAAAGAAGTGACTAATTGACCTAGAAACGCTCCTAATTTGTCCTGTGTATGATGACTTCGAAGTTGGTCGGAGGAAGTAAACTCGCACCGGTTAGTCCATAAGCTTCTCGTAAATGATAGGCTATGATGCTCTTCAAGTTGTTTACAGGACAAACAAGACATAAAAAATCATAACAATTTTATGATTTATAAATCTCTGCAATAAGGGAAACCTGTTATGCAAAAACTTATATTTAATAATTCAACTTATGAAGAAGAGAAATCTGCCATTCACAAACTGAATTAACCAATTGCTATGTTCTTCAAACACCAGAAGAAATTAGATATGGATTATAGTGGTTAAATTATATCATTTGCACATTATTAAGATAGCTAAAGTAGTCATTAACCAGATACAAATTGATATACACAACATGAAACAAAATATTGATATAATAAAAAGCTAAAGCTGTAACATAACACCAAATTCTACCTCAGTCTGTATTAAAACTCCATATCCTTGTTCTCCCAAAATGAGGATGAACATTATTACAAAAATCATAAGTATATATAAGTCTCTCCACAGGGTAAAACCTCCCTGTGGATAATATCAAATTGTTTTCCATAATCTGGGAGATATTCCCAAAATCAACTAAATTAGGAAACTAAAATGCAAGTGAAATATTTCAAATATCCCCTAACTGCTCCTCAAATCAACTGCAAGTTTGAATTTATCTGCAATAGACCAAAAATATCAAGTTAGAAAGGTATTTCATCAACAAAACAATAAGAATTTGATTCTACAGACTTAGCTACAGAATCATCTGATTTTGAAGCTAGTCTAAAATAGCATACAGGATCAGAATATAAATCAAATCAAATATTTTTTTAAAAGAATCAAATCTAATTTTCTTTCAATAAAGATTAAAAATGAATCACTAATGATTCAATATGATTTTATCATTCAAATTTAAACAAAATCAAAAGTGATGCAATCGAAACAGGGATAAGAATACTCAGTTTTTCTTTTACCAAAAATAGGGTCAAACTGTAACAAGATTGTTTCATATCAAATGAAATTAATAGTGAGTCATATCGTATGAGATACAATCTAATCCAATCCAATCATAATCCATTTGTTATGGCTATAATAATGTAGCATAAGATTCATGTTGTTTTAATCAAATACAAAGATGGGAAGACTATTACGATTATGGGCAAATAAAACATTCATAACAACATCAACCAAAATTCGCCATAGATTTCGATCACTGAGCATTACACAATCAACAGGAAGAATCAAATAGTGATCACAACCATCATCATATCGATAGAAGTGATAATCGTAAACTGGGCAACAATCGAAACAGATCGTAGCTGAGTTAAATATAGAAACAAGTCGTGATCCTGGGTATATTCACTTTCGTTTCTCAAATCAAATTTAAACAGTATATTCATTGCAATATGAATCGAACTGATAACATGGTGGCGTAAACCAACGCGATTCAACCGACTGGGTATAACTGTTATGATTCGAATCTATTCACGATTTGGGTGTATATAAAATAGAATCACATTAAACACAATCCAAACTGTATTCGAGCTTGGTTGAAAATCACCGTAATAGTCAACCATATCACAATTGTCACCAAACATAGCATATGCATTATAATGAAATTCAAACGAAATGTGATTGTGTCCATAATCGAATATGAGAAATATCTTGTGTTTATGACATCAGAGCATCCAATTTAAGCCAAATCAAACTAATCCAATCCATACCACGATTAATCAAATCGAAGGAAATCCAATCAAGACTAAACTAGGAAAACAAAATTCGATTTTTCAAAACAAAACTATGTACATAATGCATATAATGTGACAGAGCAAATCCACGCTGTAAACAGACTTATTCAAAACCAAATTCGAATTCATTATATAAACAAATGATAAAACATACCTATGAAGCTACCATCATGCCAACTTTGAATTCATGACCGTTGTAGCTGATTCAACATTTTTAAATAAAATAGAGCCTGTCGTCCTCTGTTTCTTATCAGTGGTCTGTAACTCAGCCTTTTGACTGGTAAGCCGTGCAACTTGGTCATCCAAATAGTGAATTATAGACTGTAGCATAGGTACATCAAGATAATATCTTTCCAACCATGAGCTGCATTGATCAGAGGGTGGCATTGCAGGTTCAGGAGAGGGTTTCGATGAGTGACCAGGGGATTTACATGGCAGCTTAATGCTAGGGTAATTAGGGTCGTTTTTCAAGTAAGGTTGTAGGTTTGACACGAATTCAGATGAGGGTTTGGCACACAGACCTTCGGAATAGGGATATTCACTTGCCAAAAAATGTTCAACCTCTGAATCAGAGTCCTCGCTCAATACGATAGGGTCAATATTGACAGGGGGTTTCGGCCTATTCCTCACCATACGAGAGATTAAACGGGCATTCTTTTTGCTTGTGGCATTTGTAGTAGGTTTGGCTTTAGGTTTATTTCCCATAGGTTTAATAGTCTCGGCATCCTTATTCACAGAGTGGGGTAGGTCGATAGGTGAGTCGGTAAGGGTTTAGGTAATAGAATGTTGTAGGGTACCGGGGGTACAATATTACCCTCGCTCACCACAGGTTTGTCAACCTGTGGTGGGTTCGAATCCACAAAATTATTGCGAGCAAGGAAATCGTTCCAACAGTCTCGGTGTAACCCAAGATGACATACAACAATGATTTTAACCAGCCCGTAGTGAATGAGGCTGCTATCAGCCTGGTTCCTTTTGTATCTCTTTGACATTTTGAATAGGCTTCTATGCAGATAGTATGGCATATTGAGCTCAAAACCCAAAAAAACCATAAGAAAATGAAGGTGGTGTAAGAAAACAAACCCATACTGACCCTCGCAGGTGATAAATTGTTTCATAATCATCAGTAACTCATGCCAACACTGTTTAAGCATGGTGATGGGCAGACCTTTGTCACAGGAGCTAACCTTACGCGACTGGAAGAGCAGTGTCCAAGGGACCTCTTCCACCTTGCAATTCTTGGACCATCATTGTCCAGTGGCAGGCAAACCCGTAGCTAAACTGAGAAATTGCTCGTCAATTTGCAATTGAACATCCCCAACCTTGGCTCGACAGCCATCAAAGATCAATGCGAATTACCTAGCAACGCAAAGGTTAAAACCATCAAATTTTTGTATGAACGGGAGCCATCCAACTTCCTCAAGGTCACTGCGGACACTGTCGAACATCAATAGAGCATGGTTGCCATTCGACTTAGCCCTCACAACTGGAGCCATAGTGTGAGCACATGGTAAGGGTTTAGTTCACATTCACCAACACACAGGAGCAGATTCGTTTGGTTTAACCACTATGAACGATCAAAGGGTAAGCATTAATGCGCACATGCGAGGGTGGTGGGATTATTCACCGCCATGCACAATAGTATTGGCAATAGTACAACCTTCAATTAATCCTCTGTTCAATCAATCATAACACAAAACCATATCATTCATATAACCAAAGAATCAAATGATGAGTAATATGCCAACGCGTCATTAACCATAGATTTTCGAACCATAGTCATTCAACGTGGCATCAAACCCAAATGTTAAATATGTGCCATCGTATAAGTGTGTAATCAAAGTTTTTAAAACATGGTGACAATCGATTTCATAAAATTGACAAGACAAGATCTATAACAATAAGGATCACATCATACAAAAATAAACCATGACCCCTATGTAATTCAATGACTAGGGAAGTTTCAAAAAACATAAATTTTCATTCTGAATGGCTTACTAATTAAACAAAATCAAGTTGCACAATCGAAGTAAGAATAGGCAAATAGGCTCAATTTCAAAAATATTTTAGCCATTTAGTGATAATCCAA
The DNA here is from genome assembly GCA_000966675.3 of Picea glauca. Lineage (NCBI taxonomy): Eukaryota > Viridiplantae > Streptophyta > Pinopsida > Pinales > Pinaceae > Picea > Picea glauca. Next base: position 137,436 of record JZKD02S1611597.1, read on the forward strand.
AGGTAAGTGCCATTCAAAATATCAATAAAAGATCACGACAGTTCAAAGAACGATGGAGGAGTTTTCACACTTACAGTCGTGAAAACTAAATGTAGACCAATTTGCAAGTGTCGCAAGAAATGAAAATATCGTCTATTTGCAAAATGCGACGACGATTTGAAGTTTAGAAGACATAGGTGTAGGCAGCTTATAGGGCAATAGAAAAAATTGAATTGGCTGCCAACAATGGTGACACACTGGTAGAAGCAGTTATCTCTGTCAAAAGAAATAAATCCAGATTCGGACAGCAAAGAAAATTTCAATTCAAAAAAAACAACCAGAAAATTGTACAAACATCATCATTTACCATCTTTTCCAGCGATGTTTTAAAAGATGAAAACTAATAACAGTCTTAAGATCAGTAAGTCACGATATTAATGATAAAAATCTTCAATACTGTTGGCATGGCCACTGCTGCCAGCAGCCGTCCATAGCCTCAACAGGGTTGCCATTTAACCCACTCTGACATCTGTATCCTGTTAAGAAGTTCTAGATCAAAATAAAGGACATTAAAAAGGTTTCTTATATTGTTTGCAGATTTCCGTGTACTCGACATTGCTTCGCTGGCAGCAGTCCTATTTCAGTACCCCGACGAAGTTGTCTTGGCACCATGCATGCATTTACCCGCTGCCAGCGGACCTGTTCAGTATCCCGATGGGTTTACAAACACTTCCCACAACTCTTATTAATATTTTTATTTTGTTTTATTTTGTAGATATATAGCTGAGCGGGGTGACGCTGATAATCTTGATATTTAACATATTTTTTCAGACCTCATCAGAATTTTTTAGCACTGTCCTTTATTCATCTCCAGAGATGTTTTATTTATAAAAACAACTTCCTATGACAGGGAGACATCTTTTGAGTCATTTCTTTACAGAAAAGGGACATCGTAAAAAGATAATAGATGATCATGACACACTTTGCTCAGAGATTGAAATCAATAAACTTCTTTCAAACAACGAAATTTTCCAACATAAATAACATTTTCAGAAATATACCACTGATGTTCGCACAATCTTTCAGAAGTTATTTCAACGAAGAAATTTTTCTATGGTCTTTGTCTGAATGGATTATGGTGCACAGGTATGCATATTTTTCAAAAAAAACACAAAAAACTGATCAATTCAAATCAAAACCAAAACAGAAAGCAAACGAAAGGTGCAAACAAACGAAATATTTACATAATATACAAGGGCAATTATCAAGCAAAGTATCTTTTCAAGGCTTGGCCATTCACCGGATAGGTGTCAAGCTGCGCTTCAAGATTCTGTAATTGAAAGGAACTAGGACCCAACTTTTTAGCAATAAAAAATGGCCCAAGCCATAAGTTTTGAAACTTGGTGTGCTCACCCTTTCCTTCGTGTGGTTTGTCCCACTTCAAGTGAGATCGCCTATTTCAAAATTCCTATCAAAAGCAGAATTATAATCGAACCATCTTTTAATCAATTGTTGATGTTGATCTAACTTACGCTTAGCTTGGGTTCTTACTTCTTCCAACTTCATCAAAGCGTTAATACGGTTTTCTAAAGGAGGACAATCTTCTTCTTGAACTTTTTGTGACAATTGAAGTGAAGGAAGAAGAATGTGAGGTGGAAGAATGGCTTCTCTTCCATAAACAAGGAAAAAATGGGAGTTACCTATAGTGGATTTGGGTGTTACCCTATCAGCCCACAGTGCATTCAACAGTGCATTGTGCTAGTTCTTGTGATTTTCAGCCACGGTTCTCTTGATAATTTTGATCAAGTTCTTGTTTGTTGATTCTGCTAAGACGTTACCCTAGGGGTAGTAAGTAGCAGAATACTTTAGCCTTATTCCTTTATCCAAAGAAAACTCGATCATCTCAAGAGAGGAAAATTATGAAGCGTTATCAAAGACTAGACAATCAGGGATATCGAAACGAGTGATGATATTCGAGTTGAGAAAAGAAATCACCTGACTTGTGTTAATAGTTCTTAGCGTGGTGGCTTCAGACCATCGAGTAAAGTAGTCTGTGGTTGTCACAATATACTTGTGTTGTTGTGAGGATGGAGGGTTAATAGGACCTATGATATCAAGGCCCCACTGCTGGAAAGGAGAATTGACTAAGATGGGTTGCAAGGGAAAGGTTGGTTTTTGCAACTGCCCTGATGCTTTCTGACAGATGATACATTTACGACACAAGGCATGGGCATCCCTAAAAAGCGTGGGCTAGTAGTAATCGGCTCTTAAAACCTTATGAGCAGTGGTATCACCACTGAAGTGACCACCAGTTTCTCCTGCATGCAACTCAAGCAAGACTCTTTCTGCTTCGTCTTTTTCAAGGCAACGCATCAGTATGCCGTCAAAATTTTGACGAAACAGTATACCGTTAACTACATGAAAGGAGGCAGACTTTAGTCTCAACTCTCTTCTCTTGGTGGGGTCAAGGTGACGAGGTGCTGATCCGTGTTCAAGGCAGCATCTAATATCGCCGTACCAAGGACTTACGAGGTTTTGCGTGCAACAAATCAAACTTTGATCGCGTTGTTCTAGGTCTGACGTATCACTATCCTCTTGCTGTCCTATTTTTGAATCAACAACCAACTTACACAATCCTTGGCCTCTCACGATCTGTGCTGGAGTGATCTCTAAGTCATACTCCTGCAAGGAGGTGACCCAGTTGGCTCTCTTCTCTCCTAACTCCTTTTTCACTAACAAGTTCCTTATGGCAGGGTAGGGGACAATGAATTTCTTCCTTGACTTCAAAAGATAGGACTGGAAATGCTTAACTGCTTTGAAAATAGCGTAGGCTTGCCGATCAACCGTTGGGTAGTTAAGTTCAACACCTTTGAAAGAAGAGCTCATAAAGGAGATGGGTACTTCGTTGTTCTCTGAATACTTCTGAGTTAGGACTGTGGCATAGGAACGATCAGAGGAAAAAGTATAGAGTGTAAAATCTTGAGAGAAATCAGGGCTCATGAGAGATGTGGCATCTATTATGGCCTTCTTTATGTCATTAAAAGATTGGTTTTCTGTGGATCCCCAGTGATATTGGGTGTCTTTCTTAATCATGTTCTGGAGAGGCCTGGCCATTTCGAAGAAACTGGGGACAAATCTTCTCACGAAATTAATCTGGCCTACGAAAGACTGCATGGATTTTTTGGATGTAGGTGGGGGAAGTTTTGGCGATGACTTGAGTCCTCTCGGGGTCAATAATCATCCCATCACTAGACACAATGAATCCTAGTAATTTACCCTGTTCTACTGCAAAGATGGACTTCTTGGGGTTCAAGGAGATGCCATATTTATGACATCGTAGCAGAACGGCTCGTAAGTGAGCTAGATGACAGTCTTTGTTTTTAGAATAAACGGTCACATCATCTAAGTAAACTACTACGGAGTGATTGATTACGCCTCGAAAAGCAATGTCCATTTCTCTCTGAAAAGTAGCACCAACATTAATCAATCCAAAAGGCATTTTGCGATAAGCATAAGTGCCCCACGGGGTATGGAAGGTAGTTTTGAGTTGGTCTGGCAGAGACATCAAGACTTGGTTGTATCCAGAGAAACCATCCAGTAAGGATAGCCTCTTGGAACCAGATACTTGTTGAAGAATCTGTTCCATGGGAGGGACAAGATAATTATCTTTGTCAGACGCTTTGTTGAGGTTTCGGAAATTGACACAAAGTCAAATTTCCCCGTTTTTCTTCCGAACTGGGATGAGGTTGGATACCCATTGAGTGTGTCTAACAGGAAAAATTATTTTATCACTTAGGAGTTTATTCAATTATTTTTTAACGGTCAGTTCTAGTTTAGGATGCATTTTTCTCAATTTCTGTTGGAAGGGTAAGGTTTGGGGCTTCACTGGGATGACATGCTGTATAATATTAGGATCAAACGTTTTAATATCATCGTAAGTCCATGCAAAGAAATCCTTGAATTCTTTAAATAATTTAACAAAAACGGCTTTTTCTTGCTTAGAACATCCCAAGCCTAGATTGATACACTGAGGATTTTCATTAGTCCCTAAATTGACTTTTTCATAAGACAATGAGGAACTATTAGTTTTGCAATTGACCGTCTTTTTAAATTTATCTTCAAAGTCATAAAACTTTTCTAGTCTAACAACAAATTTGGGTACGAAATTTACCATGTCCGATAGAGCTTCAGGAGATTTCGGATTAGGTATTACCGTAAAGTCGTGCAAATTGTCGTCGTGCGTTTGTTCATCTATCACTGCACCTTGAAAGGTTTCTTCCATGTGTAGAAAGTTAATGATCTGTTGATCATCGTCAAATACTCTCCAGTTTGTGATATTGTCAGGAACAGATGGTCGAAACAATAGCTCCATGGAAAATGCATTTGGGGATAAGCCTTCTGCAGGGAGAAGTTTAGAGGCAACATTAGCTAGCATATCTGCTTCAGCATTATTTAGTCTAGGAATGGAGTTTATATTAAAAGCAGAAAATTTGTTCATTAAACTCCATACCTCAGACTGGTAACTTTTGAGATGAGGGGAAAGACAGTGTATAGAGTCTCTTACCTGTCTGACCACTATTTCAGAGTCGCCAAATACAATCAGATTTTGAATGTTCATGTCCAAGGCTTTTCTGAGACCTTGCAGTAAAGCCTCATATTCTACGATATTGTTAGTACACTCAAATTCTAGTCTACAAGCCAATAATATCTTGTTACCTGTCGGATCGATAATGATGCAGCCTGCACCAGATCCTTCTTTAGACTTGGAACCGTCGAAATATAAATACCAAATTTTATTTCCATCGGGCTCATGGGACTGTTGCATAGAAGTTGTTGGTTGCACATATGCTATGACCTTGGAATGTTGTTCTGGATTGTTGATAGGTGAAACTTCAGCCATGAAATTTTCGAAGAAGGTGTCCATCCCTTTGACTTTAGGTGAATCAGCAGTAGATGTGTATGGTTCATTGGGGTCATTCAAGTCTGTGACCTTGAACTTAAGGTAATGCTCACGATTCACTCTGACCTTGTTGGGATTACTATTCTCTAGAAGCCATAAGTGAGACAAGTCTGTTGCGAAGTAACCATGTAGCTGCTCCGACCAGTCCCTGCTCAAAAACAGACCATACACTTCTAGAATATCCACCACAATTATATCAATAACCTGATGAACCTTTAGGTTAGACGATAATCTAATCAATACATTTTTTAGTTCGCCTATAACTTTAACATCTGATCGATCAACTTGTATGATTTTCAAAGAATATGGTTCCACTTCAGCATTAATCTTTTGGCAGACAGACCAAGGCATCACATTTGATGATGCTCCTAAGTCAACCATACAATTATGCACATTTTTGTTGAAGATTTCGAAAGTTAAAAGAAAAGGAGGTACATTCTTGCGAGTATTTAGAGTAGTAACTTGTGGTTTCTTACTTGCATTCTCTAATGCTTCTTTATCTACATTATTTACATTGTTTACATTGTTTACATTATTTACAGGAGCTACAAGAGCTACAAAAAGGCTTCCTTTATCTTGAGGATCGTGATTATTTTTAGTGGAAGTCTTCTGCGACACTTTGCTTTGCACAACCTTATTACCATTTGAATTTCCATTCTTGCCATTTTCTGAAATATTTTGGAACATCTTCTGCAACAAAAATTGAAACTTCAACAACTTATAAATAGAAATGTTAGCCCTTATTTTTTTAAGATATTCAACAACATCATAATCTAATTTAGGGATGACATTAGTCTATTTAATTTCTGCTGATTTAGATGGCTTGGGAGGTGAAGTTGTAGTGTTCTCGGCAGGAAGTTGGTTTGATGTCTTACTCCTAGTGTTGTAGGGGTGAACAGTCTCGAAGTTAGCTTGAAAGATGCTATCTGAGAGGTGTCCAAAGATGTTTGGAGAAGACTCTTCTTCTTAAATTGTTTCCTGCTCGACTTCCTCCTGAGGGATTTCAGGAGGCATCAAGTTATCTTGGGCTTCTAGAATTGTCTGAAGAGCACATTGCAAACTTTCTAGGTTCAAGCCTTTAGTGTTTGAATTAGGCCGGTTGGTAGGAAAAGGCTTTCGGAAAGGGGGTTTGTAGGGTCCTTTACTCGAGGAATCTTTTTCAGTTGACCTTTTTAAATCTATAACTTGATTAGACAATTTTTGAACAACTTTAGTTAAATTTTCCAAATCAGAGTTTTCAGGTTGTGTTTTTCTTTGTGTAGGTCTGGGGAGGATTTCAATCTTCTTTTTGGAAGAAGAAACAGTTTTAGTTTCGTTGCTAGAAGGGTCCTTAAGGATAAGTATGTATTTTTCAATCTGAGTAGCCTCTTCGAAGGCTTCTAACAATGTGGCCTTTTTAGAACGTTTGACCCAAATAACTATACTTTGATGTAGAGATTTAGTGTAGTAAGATATTACAAGACTCTCAGCAGGCATATAATCTGCAGGGATTCGATTTTTAAGCGTTAAGAATATTTGATTAAAATCTTTAACTTTTTCTTTTGGGTTCATTTTTAAGCTTGAATGATCCATGGCTAAGACTTCTGGAGGTTTACCATCTCCAAATTTTTCCAAAAAGCATGACTCAAACTTTTCCCAATACACTATAGTATGGGGCTGTTGGGCAAAGTACCAAGTGGATGCATTACCCTCAAAAGTATAAGGGAACAACCTATAGACAACATCTTCATGTTCAACATTACGGAATTTGATGGCTAACATAAATTTTTTGATATGATCTTTAGCTATCTGTTTTGAATCAGGATCAAACTTAGGAAGCCACTTCTTCAGGTGCTTATGTAAAGGGTGCTGGGCTCCAGGTATAGCTACAACATCCTAGTCCAACCATGGTCTAGTAGGGTTGTTCTGATTTGCCATTGGGGTAGTGGGTGTGGAAGGCTGAGAAAGTAAATTGCCTTCATCAGAAGAGGAATCTCCTCCAGAAGAGGAAGGATATGAGGGAGGTGGTGAAGGAGGTATCCCAGATCCTCCTGCAGTAGGATTTGTGTTTAGATCTGTAGGATTCACAGTGAGGTTAATATCACCTAACTGTTCTCTGATATCAGAGAAGTCTAAAGGTTGACCCCACGGACGGTTTGGTTGACTAAGACGAGCTAAGGCACTATGTGTTTTAAGAAGAGATTGATGGATAATCTCTTGTGTATCACCACCTGTGGGATTAGGGGTTGTTGGCTCAACTGTGATCTTTGGATCTTCGGTTGAAGTAGTTGTTGTTTGAGGGGGAATATTATCTTGTGAATGACTTCTAGTCACTATAGGTGAGCGATTAGGGGGGGGAGGAGTCTTGCAACCACCTCATGCCATTAATTAAGTTTAGGCCCTCCTTCTAGCGCCATTTGTTGACGGGCGAAAATATCTGTCCGTCAATTCAGAGAGTGGAACCGGTCTGGGGTTGTCCAATAACCCAAGCCGTTTGGAATGAACCACCCTGACGGGTTTAACGGCTCCATTGGCCGCTCTAAGACCCTAGGAAAACCAAAGAGAAAATAATCTAAACTAACTAATCTAACTAAAAAAAATAAAACAAACTAACTAAAAGAAACTAAACTAACTAAAACTAATAAAACAAATTAGCTAGAAACTAACTAATACACTAATCTAATTAAAACAAACTAAAAAACTAAAACTAAATACTAATTACTCTAGCTATTATATACAATCTACTAATTACTATTACACTAACTCTATTAATTAAATATCTAATTACTAATTAGATTACAACTTATTCACAAATATACAATATCCACAACTGGCAGATTTAAATAAAACCTGTAAAATTCATGTGCTTTCTGCCCTAAGACAACAAGATATGTTTTTTTATTTTTATATTTTATGAAAAAGAAATAAAACTTACTGAAATTAAACAATCTAATATATTTACTGAAATTAAACAATCTAATATAAATCTAATTAAACTTATATCTAAACTAAACTACTAATAAGAAAAGTAAACAAAGAAGTGACTAATTGACCTAGAAACACTCCTAATTTGTCCTGTGTATGATGACTTCGAAGCTGGTCGGAGGAAGTAAACTCGCACCGGTTAGTCCATAAGCTTCTCGTAAATGATAGACTGTGCTGCTCTTCAAGTTGTTTATAGGACAAACAAGACATAAAAAATCATAACAATTTTATGATTTATAAATCTCTGCAATAAGGGAAACCTATTATGCAAAAACTTATATTTAATAATTCAACTTATGAAGAAGAGAAATCTGCCATTCACAAACTAAATTAACCAATTGCTATGTTCTTTAAACACTAGAAGAAATCAGATATGGATTACAGTGGTTAAATTATATCATTTGCACATGATTAAGATAGCTAAAGTAGTCATTAACCAGATACAAATTGATATACACAACATGAAACAAAATATTGATATAATGAGAAGCTAAAGATGTAACATAACACCAAATTATGCCTTAGTCTGTATTAAAACTCCATATCCTTGTTCTCCCAAAATGAGGATGAACATTATTACAAAAATCATAAGTATATATAAGTCTCTCCACATGGTAAAACCTCCCTGTGGATAATATCAAACTATTTTACATAATCTCGGAGATATTCCCAAAATCAACTAAACTAGGAAACTAAAATGCAAGTGAAATATTTCAAATATCCCCTAACTGCTCCTCAAATCAACTGCAAGTTCGAATTTATCTACAATAGACCAAAAATATCAAGTTAGAAAGGTATTTCATCAACAAAACAATAAGAATTTGATTCTACAGACTTAGCTACAAAATCATCTGATTCTGTAGCTAGTCTAAAATAGCATACAGTATCAGAATATAAATCAAATCAAATCTTTTTTTAAAAGAATCAAATCCAATTTTCTTTCAATAAAGATTAAAAATGAATAACTAATGATTCAATATGATTTTATCATTCAAATTTAAACAAAATCAAAAGTGATGCAATCGAAATAGGGATAAGAATACTCTATTTTTCTTTTACCAAAAATAGGGTCAAACTGTAACAAGACTGTTTCATATCAAATGAAATTAATAGTGAGTCATATCGTATGAGATACGATCTAATCCAACCCAATCATAATCCATTTGTTATAATCAGATTCATGTTGTTTTAATCAAATACAAAGATGGAAAGACTGTTACGATTATGGGCAAATAAAACATTCATAACAACATCAACCAAAATTCGCCATAGATTTCAATCGCTGAGCGTTACACAATCAACAGGTAGAATCAAACAATGATCACAACCATCATCAGATCAATAGAAGTGATAATCGTAAATTGGGCAACAATCGAAACATATTGTAACTGAGTTAAATATAGAAACAAGTCGTGATCCTGGGTATATTCACTTTCGTTTCTCAAATCAAATTTAAACAGTATATTCATTGGAATATGAATCGAACTGATAACATGGTGGCGTAAACCAACGCGAGTCAACCGACTGGGTATAACTGTTATGATTCGAATCTATTCACAATTTGGGTGTATATAAAACAGAATCACATTAAACACAATCCAAATTGCATTCGAGCTTGGTCGAAAGTCACCGTAACAGACAACCATATCACAATTGTCACCAAACATAGCATATGCATTATAATAAAATCCAAACGAAATGTGATTGTGTCCAGAATCAAATATTAGAAATAGCTTGTGTTTATGACAGCACAACATCCAATTTAAGCCAAATCAATCCAATCCAATCCATACCACGATTAATCAAATCGAAGGAAATCCAATCAAGACTAAACTAGGAAAACAAAATTCGATTTTTCAAAACAAAACTATGTACATAATGCATATAATGTGACAGAGCAAATCCACGTTGTAAACAGACTTATTCAAAACCAAATTCGAATTCATTATATAAAAAAATGATAAAACATACCTGTGAGGTTGCTATCATGCCAACTTTGAATTCACGACCGCAGTAGCTGATTCAACATTTTTAAATAAAATAGAGCCTGTCATCCTCTATTTCTTATCAGTGGTCTATAACTCAGCCTTTTGACTGGTAAGCCGTGCAACTTGGTCCTCCAAATAGTGAATTCTGGACTGTAGCATAGGTACATCAAGATAATATCTTTCCAACCATGAGCCACATTGATCACAGGGTGGCATTGCAGGTTCAGGAGAGGGTTTCAATGAGTGACCGGGGGCTTTACATGGCAGCTTAATGCTAGGGTAATTAGGGTCGTTTTGCAAGTAAGGTGGTAGGTTTGACACGAAGTCAGATGAGGGTTTGGTACACAAACCTTCCGAATAGGGATATTCACTTGCCAAAAAACGTTCAACCTCTTAATCAGAGTCCTCGCTCAATACGATAGGGTCAAGATTGACAAGGGGTTTTGGTCTATTCCTCGCCATAAGAGAGATTAGATGGGAATTTTTTTTGCCTGTGGCATTTGCAGTAGGTTTGGCTTTAGGTTTCTTTCCCATAGGTTTAACAGTGTCGGCATCCTTAGTCACAGAGTGGGGTAGGTCGATAGGTGAGTCAGGTAAGGGTTTAGGTAACATAATGTTGTAGGGTACCGGGGGTACAATCTTACCCTCGCTCACCACAGGTTTGTCAACCTGTGGTGGGTTCGAATCCACAAAATTATTGCGAGCAAGAAAATCGTTCCAACAGTCTCAGTGTAACCCCAGATGACAGACAATAATCATTTTAACCAGCCCGTAGTGAAAGAGGCTGCTATTAGCCTGGTTCCTTTTGTATCTCTTTGACATCTTGAAGAGGCTTCTATGCAGATAGTATGGCATATTGAGCTCAAAACCCAAAAAAAACCATAAGCAAACAAAGGTGGTGTAAGAAAAAAAACCCATACCGACCCTCGCAGGTGATAAATTGTTTGATAATCATCAGTAACTCATGCCAACGCTGTTTAAGCATGGTGACGGGTAGACCTTTGTCACAGGAGCTAACCTTACGCGACTAGAAGAGCAGTGTCCAAGGGACCTCTTGCACATTGCAATTATTGGACCATCATTGTCCAGTGGCAGGCAAACCCATAGCTAAACTGAGAAATTGCTCGTCAATTTGCAATTGAACATCCCTGACCTTGGCTCAACAGCCATCAAAGGTCAATGCGAATTGCCTAGCAACACAGAGTTTAAAACCATCAAATTTTTGTATGAACGAGAGCCATCCAACTTCCTCAAGGTCACTGTGGACACTGTCGAACATCAACAGAGCCTAGCTGCCATTCGGTTCAGCCCTCACGACTGGAGCCATGGTGCAAGCACATGGTAAGGGTTTAGTTCACATTCACCAACACACAAGAGCAGATTCATTTGGTTTAACCACTATGAACGATCAAAGGGGAAGCATTAATGCGTGCATGCAAGGGTGGTGGGATTATTCACCGCCATGCACAATAGTAATGGCAATAGTACAACCGCCAATTAATCCTCTGTTCAATCAATCATAACACAAAACCATATCATTCGTATAACCAAAGAATTAAACGATGAGTAATATGCCAACGCGCCATTAACCATAGATTTTCGAACCATAGTCATTCAACGTGGCATCAAACCCAAATGTTAAATATGCGCCATCGTATAAGTGTGTAATCAAAGTTTTTAAAACATGGTGACAATCGATTTCATAAAATTGACAAGCCAAGAGCTATAACAATAAGGATCACATCATACAAAAATAAACCATGACCCCTATGTAATTCAATGACTAGGGAAGTTTCAAAAAACATAAATTTTCATGCTCAATGCCTTACCAATTAAACAAAATCAAGTTTCACAATCGAAGTAAGAATAGGCAAATAGGCTCAATTTCAAAAATATTTTAGCCATTTAGTGATAATCCAAAGGTAAGTGCCATTCAAAATATCAATAAAAGATCACAACAGTTCAAAGAATGATGGAGGAGTTTTCACGCTTATAGTTGTGAAAACTAAATGTAGACCAATTTGCAAGTGTCGCAAGAAATGAAAACATCGTCTAGCGACGACGATTTGAAGTTTAGAAGACATAGGTGTAGGCAGCTTATAGGGAAATAGAAAAAATTGAATTGGCTGCCAACACACACTCCTTGACTCAATCCGGAGTCCAAGGGGTTCCACCGATGCCTCTGCATCCTCAAGTTCCAAAACCCTGCACACTCAATAAAACTGAGTCAATAGCACCTGTCTACGTCAAAGAAGTAAAACATCATGTCATCTATCATAACGCATCATAATCAAGGATAAATGTTTTAACATCATAAAAGTCCAGATCACTTGCGATCAAGTGTCCTCAAAGAATAAGTTTTCTCAGTGCGCCAGAGCGGGATGTTACAAGAGCCAGAATTGTAAAATGAATGTACACTTGTTGATGTTGTGCACTAAGGACAATGCAAAAATAATGGGGGGGAGGAATGTAAAATCCACAGTTTAAATCCCTGCAAATTATAATGAAATTGTATAAATGTGATTTAGGTTGTTGAGACAAAACATTTTGGAGGATGGAGAGTCGGTATTGAAAAAAGGACTGAGGTTGGGAAGGTTGAGATGAAGAGAGTAGGTGGAAATCAAGATAGTTGTATGAAAATTAAAAATGGTTATGTATTTATGTTTTGGGCCAAAGCACCTATGTATTTATGTTTTGGGTCGGAATGAACATGTGATATTAGGTAAGATATCCTATATGTTGGTTAATGGGGAGAGAGACAAAATTATAAAATTAATGTACACTTTTCGATGTTGTGCATTGGGGACGATACAAAAGTAAGGGGGAGGGAAATGTAAAATCCCAAGTTTAAATCCTTGAAAATTATAATGTAATTGTATACATTTAATTTAGGCTAGTGAAAAAACATGTTTTGGGGGATGGAGAGTCAGTATTGACTAAACAACTAGGAGAGTCAGTATTGACTAAACAACTAGGAGAGTCAGTATTGACTAAACAACTAAGCGATGAACTATGTATTGTGTACATTCAAATGATTAATGAAAGTAGTAATAGTTGGTTGTGATATGAGAAATATGAAAAATAAGGGGGGCTATGATTGCACAAGAGAGAGAGGTCCAAGTGGAAAGTATTCATGGGTATTAGTCCAAAACACATTCCTGAAATTATTATAATTGTGTAAACCTTTTTTGTTGTTGTTGAGTGCTCCCAAAACCAATATTTTATTTCATGTAAGAGGGTGGTTTTGAGAGTCACATCCCATAATTATTGGGGAGCATGGGGATAAATTCAATGAATGTTGGGTAGAGTGAGAAATCAACTATCTTGAGGAAAAGGAAATTCATTTGGCAAAAAAAGGCAGTTTTTTCATGTAGATTTTGGACAATGGATGTGGAGTTGCGTGTTGGGAAGAGAACCATCCATGTTTCACTTGAAGGAATCCATTGTTTGGTTTTGTTTTATGTTGGAAATGTTTCATGTGTTCTTGTAAAATAGAATGTAATCCTGGATTGCATTTTCCTATCGAGGAAATGGCTCAAGAGCCTTGTGAAGGTTGTTGTGAGCACTCCTGAAGAAACTGAAAGCTCCTAGAGTCCCTCGCTAAGAGATTTTTGTCCAACCCAACACATTGGAAGATGTTATAAACAAATGGTACTTCCCGAGGGACTCTAAGTAGTGAATGGGGTACATTCATTGGGTGGTGCAGGTGGTGTGAAAGAGAGATTTGGTGGATTGGAAATGTTGTAGGAGTAGAACTTGGGTTTTGGGTTGTTGAGTGTGGATACTAGACAACCAGAGGGCCATATATCATTGTGGAATTATAGCCTCAGCTCGGGGGTCAATTATAATTAATATAAAATGAGCATCAATGCATATGGCTAAGAGGTTTATCTTTTGGACACAACTAATTGGTTAGATTTTATGAACATATGATTTTTTGTTATGTTTATTATGATTATTTTTTTGTGTAAATGATATTTGAATGTTGTGTGTTTGTTGTGTGCTTACTATATATATTCATGTTTCTATAAATGTTACATATGCATGTGTAAATCAACATATTATTTTGTTATAATTTTTATGGACCTATTTCCCTTATTTTCTTTTATATGTATGGTGTATTTTTAAATTCGTATTTTGTAAAATAAGTTATTATCCACAATGATGAGACTCGACTTGGAGGTTGAGTATGTTACAAATTACATGTATTATATACATTAATTTATCCACTTTGTATGTAAGTCAATGGTCTAACCACAACTTGAAATGGTGATTGCCACAATGATCCAAATTCAAATTTTGGAAATCATGCTCCATATATAAATATTTGGATTCTTATAATATATATCTCATATTATATGTAATATGTCAACTACAAATTTATCCCATATTTAAATGTTTGGAATCTATGATATATATAGATATTGCATTATAATACTTTGATGCTATTATATTATTGTTCCATGTATTAGAAAATACATGGAGACATGAAATTATGTAACATACATTGATTGAAATATATGTGGATTGGGAGACCACTCCATGGATATGTATCCAATAATCATTTAAAATATGCGAGAATGGAGAAATGTTAATATGGCTCATATGTCAAATAGAAAACAACAAACAACAAAAGAACAAAACTACTTAATAATGTTTTGATTAATACAAACACACATACATTATATTCATTAATCCTTCTTTTATAAAAAAAAATACAGTCATACGAATATGTTCGCAATCAAAGATGACCATATTTAAAATATATTAAATACTCACAACTTACTAATTAATTAAACATATTGTTAGATATGGTGAAAACTTAAATACCACACAAAAGATAGTTATATGTCTGACTAAGTGCAAAGTTTGTGTGTGAAATAAAGATAATATTATGTTGATGCTTATAGTTACACTATTACTTGTTGCCATTTTTGGGTTGAGAACGTATTAGGTTCTCCCAAACAACGTATCCGTAACATTATATCTAGTGGATAATGAAATTTCATCACTGCGAACATGAAATTTGGTTTACAAAAGAACATTTGACTTAACTCCAATTAGATAGAATTCAAAATTAGGACCATGGAAATTCCATATAATGTTCGTAGAATGTTGTCGATAATTTCCCATAAGATGTGTCTTGACTTGAGAAAAGATATATAAAGGAGTTGATTTTGACGACACAAGTTAACTTGTTTCTATAATAAAATCATGTGTTTTAAAAGTCATAATATGAATAGATTGTACAATGTCTTGTTTAATTATAGCTATAATTTGATTATTTTTTTTTTTTTTGTTATTAAGTGGTGGCTCAAGTGTAATGTGCCCAGCTACCAACTAGGTCACGTCACTGCTAAAACAACCCAATAAAATATTTGATAGTAAAACAAATGAGAAAAATAACGCACAACACGGCATTCAATTTCATTTAGCTCTCCATACTTAATAAAAACGTAAATATAATTACTCTTATTGTCAACAATGAAACCTCTATAACAACATTCAACCATATAAGTAGAGATTCATGTGCATTAATATATGCATATCAAGCAACATTAACCAAATATATCACAAAATGAATTGCACAACAAATATATCATCATTTAATACAAATCAACACAACAAATAGAACACTTATCTTATAAAATGTGCAACTCGTTGCATATGACAGATGTTCCTCCCAACTGTATCATTTTTATTCTATTTCTCAACAACAAGACACCCTCGAGCTGGGGCTATGAATCCACAAGAGATGGAGGTCCCTAAGGTTGGCTAATGTCCCTGTTTGAGTAGTTAAACTCCCAGCTAATTCCATTCGACCAACACACATCCCCTCAACTTGCACAACCCGTCGAGGGATGGAATCCCCCTTCACTGCTCACAGTACCTTAGGCCTTTCCCAACCCCTCTAGGGCTTCTAGCATAGGTTGGATAGGAATTCGTCCTTCTAGGACTTCAGGAATTCCACAGTTGCAAACACAAATTCACCCAACAACAACAAAATGTGTGCTTCCTTGGATAATTCTGAATAACTCATGAATATTGGGCACGAAACCTCTTTCTCCATGAAATTGTGGCTCCAAACAACAACTAAAAATTGTAATGGCCCCATTGTTACGACTACAAGCGACGCAAGCACGTGCAATATATATATATATATATATATATATATATATATATATATATATATATATATATATATA
>JZKD02S1611597.1:153594-197891 GCA_000966675.3 Picea glauca
CGACAACAGTTAAACAACAAAACTTGACGATGAACACAACGCACGCAGATCATGCAACCAACAAAAAATACACAACACAATAGCACATCATGCAACTGGACAGAACATGCGTAATCAAAAGACAGATAAAATTACTACTTGCCCGACACAAGAAAGACAACACCTACAAGGTAAAGGACAACCTCAACAACCTGACATAGTGGATTTGATGACGAGGAACTCAAAACCTCTACATTATGCAAAGCCGAATGCCTTAAGGTGTTACAAACCAAGTACCAACAACAATTACAATGAACGAACGCCCACAATGGGAAGCAAAGAATCTGGCCAGGTTATCATTCGTCTCTATCCATCAAGGCATGCAATGATCCCCTCATTAGAAATAATGTCATCACAAGGCGATAGGCGTGATAGTAACCCTGGCGCAACATACCATATCTAGACCAATATTCCAAGAAATATCCAACGCACTAGGAGACCAAATTAACTGACAAAAATATATGAAGACTATACCCACTCACCCAAGCAACAAGTCGACAAGATGGAAGGTGACATCACTCAAATTAAATTGTGCAACTGATTGCGGGATTTCTTGTTCCTACAAGGCAACATGGGTGGTGAACTACTATGACCAACCACCATTACAATTCGACTTAAGGCACAAGGTGCATGGTGAATGATCAATTGATTACACTATTAATCATTCAACTAGTAAAACTATTAATCCCTCAACCATTAATCTTGCGCAAGCTATTAAACGACTTCCCAACAACAATAAACCATTATTTGTTAAGCATGAAGTCTAAAAGTGAAGGAGTGAACAATTATAAAGGTTACTATTATCATAAATGTTATCCTAAATGTGAACTATTATATCTAACAAAGATATCGTTGTCCCAAAATAATATTTTGGTCCATTATATTGGCTATCAGAAACAAATATAATTGCTCTCAAATTTAATTCTCTATGTATTCCTTGTCTATACAAAATAAGAGCTAAATTATATTAACACTAATGATATATAATATAGATATGTCGTCTAAATATAGGGCTATCCCTTAATTGTATATAATAATGATATTCAATAATGATATATACTATACCATCGCTATCATACACCTCCTAACACACAACAATTACCACACAATGATAATAATACAGTCATATCACTATAATGATATATACGACAATAATAATACAACAATAATAATGATATATAAAGTCGTTTTCATGCACAACGTTCCACAAAATAGTTACCACACAACGATAATAACACAATCACAAAAACACAATAATATATATCACACGCAACTTACTACAGTTAATTAAATTCAGAGTAATATTCATAGCCATCACACTCAACTTACTACAGTGTATGTAAATTCATAGTAATATATATCTAAAACGCAGAGTAATTAACTGATAAAGTTGTCATTTAAGTCTATAAGATCGTAGAGTAAAATAATGAAGTTGTTTTCTAATACATTAATCATAAAATCACTAAGTTATATCGCCAAGAAAAATCGCGGTCTAGATTTGTGTGCTTAGAGCATGTCTAAATCGTTGTCATGCATTGGTATGGGGCATAAAGTTCATTGTGTTTTAGCATTAAAGAAAAGAAACACATATATATATAATTTCACAGACATAATTAAATAAACGCAGGCTAAGATATATTGCTATCCATTAAATACATGATATCGCTACACAATACATCTAAGATCGCTATCAAATAGATTTTCTTTCAATCAATATTTAATCGTTGTCCAGAGTGCTGATGTTAATACATTGTTGTCAAAATAAATATATTTCTAAGTTAAATATGATATTCTTGAGTGAAAAATGATATCGATGTGTTATTAAATGCATAAATTGCTACCCATTGAATCAATTGCTAACCATCAAATCGTATCCATTAAATCAATCGCTATCCATTAAAATCAAATTGCTATCTAAAAATCAAATCGTTATCCAATAATCAAGTTGTTGTCCATTAAAAATCGAATCTCTATCCACTAAATCAAATCGCTATCCGTTAATACAAAATCGCTGCATATAACTCGTTGTTTAATAAATACATGAAATGTTGAGTTAATAAGAAACGTAGAGCAAATATAAGAAACACAGAGTTATATGCTAAGGAACATAGAGTTAGTGAAACATTGTCTTATTAAATGTATGATTCGCTATTCAAAACGCGGAGTAATAACAATATCACTAATCAAATCAATGATGTTCAATCCATAACTAAATCACAACGAAAATGATGCAGGAGCATCTCTCCATGCAACCAGCCAACCAGCCACGTCAGGGTGCACGCATTCAAAGGATCAAGGGAGGCGCAGCCTCATTTATATTTGTATTGAATGTAATTAAATGGTTTAGGCTGGTGAGCCATAGGAAGCCGTGCTTATACAGGCGATGTTTAGGATCAGCCTTTATGGTAGATCTTGCTGAGAACCAGTTCTGGATAGCAGACTAGACAGCCCATTTATTGTAATTGATTGTAAATTAATTAGAGTAGGTAAATCCTAGAGGGAGGCGTTAAGAGCACCTCAGGTAAAAGAGATAGAGATATCTCATTTTGGAGGGGTTGGCAGTGACATGTAGATAGAATGCATGTAGAGCTAAGGAGAGCTCGAGAACACCTTGTAAAAATACAGGCATTTGCCAATTGTTAATATAGGAACAGAGAGCAGTTTTTTCTGCATGATATTCTGTTATGTGTGTGCCTGTGAGTGTTTTCCTTATGCTGTAATTATATGCTATTATTATACCTTTGCAGGGAGTGTGCTTGATTTCAGGTTTGAGAGGTCTTTGAGGTTTCATGCCATGAGGGTGTGACAGAGTGTTGAGACTCTGAATACCAGTGCACTAAGGAGGCACTTCTGAACTCGATGGAGTCAGACAAAGATGTGTTGAGAGCACAAGCATTGAAGTCAATAAATCATATAGAAGGAGGACTTTTGGGGTTATTGAACACCTCAATCGTCAAGGCAGTGTAGCTGAGACACTTTTGTGGACAGAGCCTGTTAGGAGTTCTGTAGAAGCTCTCCCTAGAGTGTATCGATTGTGTGTACTAAGGTGCACAGAGGAAAGAACTCGGCTGTGAGTTAAAGAAGACCAGAATTCTGTTGAGGATTTTGAGGAGCTCCGTCTGGAGGATGTCGAGCGAAGTGCGTGAGTGCACAGAGATAGAAAAATTGTTGGGTGTTCTGTGCCAGAGATACTCCGCCGGAAGGGCGTTGAGAGAGAGCGCAGATAGCTAGGAGGAAGAACTCTGTGAGTTCTATCATCTGAAGGAAGCATCCACTGAGGGAGCTTTTACTGGGTTACTGAATACCCAGAGTACTTAGCAATAGGTTGCTTGAGTTGGGAGACTGCCAGGAAGCCTTATATTCTCCATTTGTGGGAGAAAGAGAAGAAGAATCGAGATTTTGTAGGGGTCGAAGCTATAGGAGGATCTTAAGATGGATAGCGCTTTGTGCGCAAGGACTTCTATTGCAGGAAGTGCATAGAGTCCAGATGACTTCCACACTTGGAGAGTCATTGGAGGCCGAGCACAGGGAGCACATGTGAAAGATCTCTGAAGGAGTTAGAGTTGATAAAGCTCAGGAGGAATAGCTCCTTGCAGATAGTGTGGAACAGGTCCTGGAGGGATTCGAACCGGAGAGCTTTGAAGTGGAGGATATCTCCAAGAAGAAAATCAACGACCAGGGTTCGCAGGCGAGGCTCGTGAAACCCCGTCGATCGTCCGATCATGGAGAAGCCAAGCGAGAGTTAACCCTTAGGCATGGAGGGAATATGCCGTCAGATTTCGGCATATCGGGGATCGACATTCGGCGTTTGATAAGGTGAGAGTTCATGCTCGTCGAAATCGCGAGTAGCGATTTCCCAATTTAACGGGAACCATTGATCAGGGCAAGGACAGGTGGCACGCGATCCCGAGGAGTCAGACTTCGGGGTTTCGGCGTTCGGCATTTCGGGATTTTTGACCACGACGAAAACTTGTATCGTGGATTCGCGATCCGCGAAATCCTGAAGTGATGTGGCGTGTGGGACCGCGGTTTCTAGTGGAGTACAGGTGGAAGCACATCGACATATTGGGGATCGAAGTCTCGATAGAAGGAAGAGACGGAGGTGTCGAATCCACACGTGCCATCGCATATCGGCATATCGGAGTTCGGGGTTCGGGGATTCATAATGTAAGTGAATCACGATTTCATATCGGTTGATTTCCCAATAGGGAAATCCCCAACGGAACTGAGTGTTGACTCGTTGACCATCGAGAATTAGGGAAGTGAGAGACCCGATCTCGTGGGTGTTAACTCGTGAATCCGCGAGTTCCGATTTCCCGATTCGCGAAGGGGAGATCGCCGAAGAAGGATACTGTGGGTAACTCTGGAAAGGAGTAGGAAGATCTTGGACTCTTTGGGCATGTAAGATGAAGAAGGTCCTGGTGAGAGCAGGGTGGAACCGTGAGGGTTGCCACATAACTGCGTCAGAAAATACATCACTAAACCATAGAAATCCTTACTAGAATGTTGTGTAAAAACGGGGTGAAGGGGATGTGTAATACTCCAGGAAAAACGTGATGTGAACGTTGTCTATAAAAATAATCGGAGAGTAAAATTTTGGGGAGGACGTAGAGATTTGTATAAAGAAAACACAGAGATTAGAGGTTAAACATTCAGAGACGAATCAATCCAACACATAGATGTTCATTCAGAGAAATGCCATATTAAATCATTTTGCAATGAATCAATCCAAAAACGCAAGGACACTCATTCACAGAAGCACAATGATTTGAGATTAATCATAAGAGAGAAATCATAAGAGAGAAATGCAGAGATAAGTAAGGTCTAGGTATCTCGACGAAATTTATCCTTCATTTATTATCCGTGCATAGGAAAGAAGGGCATTTGAATCTATAGGTCTTGAAACACCGGAGTGACAACCGTCGATTCAGCTCCTGGCCGACTACTCAGGCATAGACTAATAACTGAAGCGATAAGGGAAGAAGGATTAAAACACAAATTCTTCTTCATAATAATCAATAAAACAATGCAGAGAAATCATTGCAATCAGAGGTGGGGTTGGCCATGGGAAATCAGTACAAATACAATGAGCAAGAAGATTACAAATATGGTAGGAAATAAGGTGCAATAAAGCTCATGGCAATGAAATTCTACAACTGAGCACAGGAAAATAACATGTGTAAATTAAATTTCATTGCAAGTAACAACTTTCATAGGCATACCTTAGCTAAAAACAAATGCTCCAATGTTGTTGTCCCGCGCGCGCTCCATCCAACTCCTACTTTCCAATTGATGTGACCTCACCGGTACCTCCTAGCCAATGCTAGGGGTACTCTTTCTCCCCCTGGGCCACCCGAGCCACAAAGGGGCCACACACACAATACCAGAGAACAACTAGCACTCAGTTCACCTCAAAAGGTTGAGCTACCACTTATTACCCGAGATGGGTATCCCAACTCCCACAAGAGAAGTTCAGTCAAGACAAAAATTTAGCAGCGTAATGTTACGCAAAAAGATTAGATCCATACTCCTCCTCCTCCATCCTTTTTATAGTGGTTTTAAGTAATTAGTTTCCCAATTTCTCATTAAATTCACTTTTCAGTTAATTAAATTCGAAAAACCTCCCTCATACACATGTTACCCATCCCCTAGTTGCACCAGAAAATTAATTTTATTAAATCATTAATTATTCCTATTTCCCTCACCCACCTAAAAGTATTCCTAAAAACGCTCCTTGGTGTCCCAATATTCCCTTACAAATCTTAAATGACTTACACCTTACTTAATTCCTAGTTGAGTTAATAAATAACAAGTTCCCAAGGAAATATTCCTTACTAAGTTAGACATTCAGCTTTTTCTTTATGTTTCCCCTTTTTCCTTAAGTTTCTTATTTCTTTTAAGTATCCTTCTTTTTCTGTTTTAATTAAAAATCAATTTAGCAAGTGTAGATAAAACAACCATTTACCCTTTTTCCTCTTTAATTAAAATTAATTTAGCAAGTGTAGAAAAAACAATCATTTCCCTTTTTAAAATTTTAAACCTCCAATATAATTTGATTTTAATAATTTAATTCGAATTTCTTACCCCGCCTTCTTGTTACATGTTTAATTATTATTAATTTTTTCTTTGACTACATGTGCTACTTAGACCTAGGTTTTAATTTCTCTAGGTTGGGCGACATTTTTATTAGCGAATTTTTTTTTTCAATCTTACTTATCACATTATTAGTTTTAAGGCCAACTAGGTTTATTCATTTACCTGTTAAACTCGCGATGTGCCCTTCACAATGCAATATGTGCTCCAAGGGTGCCACTCGCTTCTTTTTGTTTTTCTTGCGTGGCATGCCCTTCAGGATGCACTATGTGCTACAAGGGGGCCACTCACCTCTTTATGTTTTCCTTGCGAGATGTGCCCTTCAAGATGCACTATGTACTCCAAGGGTGCCACTCGCCTCTTGACTAACTTGGTAGACATGAAAAACCCCTGAAGTCAATACTCCCCTAGGTGATCTTATGGGATACTAAGGGCCTCTAAGGAATAAGGCCTTTTCCTCATTGTGCACCCCTTAGAATCATCGTGAGTAACTGTCACAGTCTTCCCTCATGACTCCACGGGTCCTCTCAAAGTAGGTAATCATTAAACTACAGTTAAAGCCACGACAGGAGTGCTAGTAGGCTATGGCAGGGGTGCTCCCACACCTCTCCCTCAAAGTCTTTGGTTGTCGTGCATGACCCCTCTACTGCATATGTGATTCTAGTCGGTAAGATATTGTCAGCCTGCATTCATCAATGAATCATATCAGCAATAATAATCAATCATCATAACATCTAATCATATGTACGTATGTCACATCAACAATACTCAACCCAACAGTCAACTTCGTGACTCGATTGAGAGTCCAAGGGGTTTCATCAATGCCTCTGCATCCTCGAGGTCCAAATTCCTGCACACTCAGGAGAGCCCAATCAATAGCACCTGTCTATGCCAATACAACAAAATAACATATCATCATATCCATAATGCCTCATAATCATAATCAAACGACCAATAGTATAATAATCCGGATCACTTGCAAACAAGTGTCCTCAAAGAATAAGTTCTCTCAATGCGTGCAAGAGCGGGTTGTTACATACACCCCCTCTTGGTCTAAACTTCATCCTGATGTTTCATAGTATGGAAGTGCCGATAAAAAGTGTATCACATTATTATAAGTCTATCTATCAAACAAAAATGGAAACTGCAGGTGCATATCATATGGGTCCTCTCAGGTCGCTAAGTGTGAACTATAGGTGACCCACTAGACCTTGACCTGATCTACTGTTCGACATCGTAGTTGTTCAATGTGATGGTCTAGGATGCAAATTGGCTCAGCCATATTCACACCCTTGTCAGATACCTACAAGGAACTCATGTCAATAACATGTGTAGAATCACCAATATAATTTCTCAAAACAGATACGTGAAAAACATTGTGCATATGCCTCAAAGAATCCAGCAAGGCTAGTAAATAGGCCATGGGCCCCTTCCTTTCCACAATATCGAAAGGTCCCACGAACCTAGGAGAGAGTTTAGCACCCTTTCCAAACTTGATCAAACTCTTATGTGGTTTCACCCACAAGAATACTTTATCGCCAACTTCGTAACTACGGTCGACACGATGCACATTGACATAACTCTTCTGTTGATCATGTGCTTCCTTGATCATTTATCTTATTGCTTGCATTTTATCCTCCATTCCTTGGATTGCTTCTAGTCCCACAAGGACCCTATACTCAACCTGATCCCAACTCAAAGACGTCTGACATGATCTCCCATAAAGAAACTCGAAAGGCGCCATCTTAATGGTGCTTTAATAACTGTTGTTATATGCGAATTCTACCAGTGGAAAGAATTATTCACAATGCTTTTGTTGGTCCATCACATACATACGCAACATGTCCTCCAAGATTTGGTATTTTTGTTCGGTTTTCCCATCTGTCTCTAGGTGATATGTGGTGCTAAAGTTAATTTGGGTTCCCAAGGCCTCGTGAAAACTAGTCCAAAATCGCTCGGTAGACACTGATCCTCTATCAGATATAATCCTCTTAGGGACACCATGAAACCTCATAATCTAATTGATGAAAACTCTAGATATGTCCAGTTTCTGATATGTCGTAGGTACAGGAATAAAATGAGCACTCTTCATCAGAGTGTCGACTACCACAAAACTCAAGTCATGTCTCCTTGTTGTCAATGGAAATCCAAAAATGAAATCCATCGAAATGACCTCCTATTTCAATTCTGGAATAGCGTGTGGTTGTAGTAATCCTGTTGGATGTCTATGTTCAACCTTCACCTATTGACATTCTAGACATATGGCCCTGTATTTGACTATGCCTGACTTCATTCATTTCTAGAAGAATAATGGTTTAAGGTCTTCCCTCATCTTTGTGACTCATGGGTGAGCCATGCACACTACTCTGTGAGCCTCGTTTAGGATCAAACTTCTCAACGCGTCACTGGGTGGTATGTAAATTCGACCTTTAAATATCAATGATTCAGTATTGTCCATAGTAAATCCTTCAAATTTTGGTACCATCATTGTGTTTTGTCTGATAAAATCCTTGACCTCTTTGTACCAGTCATCATCATACTGTAAAGTTAGAATATTTTCACGTATATTCGTCTGAAGAGGCAATCACCGAAAAGATGTGTGGTCTCCAACTCTACGCATCTGCCACTCTTTTCACCATCCCTTTTATGTAAGAAAATGCGAAATCATACTTGCTGAGAAATTTTAACCAATGTCCTTGTCACGCATTGAAGTCGCTTGTGTAAATATGTGTTGTAGTACAAAGTGGTCTATTTTTACTTCAAATTTCATCCAAAAGGTACTGTCTCCAAAATATCAAGGCATAACAATGGCTAACAACTCCAAATTATGCATCACATAGTTCTCCTCATTCCTTCTCAACTTTCTAGAGATGTAAGTGATCACTTGATCGTCTTTTATCAAGGCTCTGCCTAAGCCTTCTTGGACGCGTCAGTGCATACCAAGAATTCCATGTCCATGTCAGGGATATTTAGTATCAGTGTTGTTGTCAAAAACTCCTTGAGCCTCCAAAATGCTTCCGCGCATTTCTTGGTCCAAACAAACTTCTTGTTCTTCTTCTGCAATTCTGTATTCAGATTCAATATCTTTGAGAAACCCTCAATGAACCATTGCTAGTATCCCGCTAAACCCATGAATCTACGCATTTTTGGGACCTTCATCGATGTAGGCCATTCCATAATAGCCTCGACCTTTGTTGGATCCATGGAGATACCTTCGTCGAAGATGACATGCCCTAAGTAGTGAATCTTCAATTGGTAAAACAAGCATTTAGATAATCTCCCATACAAAGTGTTCTCTCAAAGACACTGTAGTACCAAGCGCAAGTTCTCGTCATGCTCTTCCAACATCCAAGAGTAAATCAAAATATCATCAATGAATACTTGGATGAACTTGTCCAAGTATTCATGGAACACCCCATTCATCAAACTCATATATACCGTAGGGGAATTTGTCATTCCAAAAGGTAAAACAGTAAACTTGTAATGTCTAAACCTCGTCTTAAAGGCAGTCTTAGGGATGTCATCCTCCTTGATCCGTAACTGGTGATACCCTCATCTCATGTCGATCTTTGAAAACATCATCGCACCTTTCATCTGATCAAACAAATCATCAATCCTTTGCAACATATATTGATTCTTGATCGTTGCCTTGTTCAATTGACGTTAGTCAATGCAGAGTCTCCACGACCCATCCTTTTTTGGAATGAAAATAACAAGCACACCCCATGGTGACACACTGAGACGTATAATTCCTAGGTCCAACAACTCCTTCAATTGCAGTTTGAACTCTTGTAACTCTGGGGTTGACATCCGATAAGGCATTCTTGCTATCGGTTCCATCCCGAGTTTCAGTTCTATGGTCAATTCCAATTCCTCTCGGGAGGCATCCCAGGTAACTCCTCAAAGATGACATCTACAAACTCTCTTACCATCGGAAGGTGTTCTAGACCTTTCTCTAATCCCTTCTTCTTTAATGCTTACATCTCTTATGCATGCTCTTCCATAGCTGCAAGGAGGATATGAACCTCAGGGAAACTCCATGGCTCTAACCTACAATCATGCATCTTTGTCCCTCATCATCGACCAATATCAACTATTTCATCTTACATTTGAGTATCACCTTATGTGATTCCAACTAGTCCATACCAATCACTATGTCATAAGATCCTAAGATTGTGATGTATAGGTTGGCCCTAGTGAAAAACTCTCCCAGGTTAAGGCTACAATCCATAATCATCCCACCAACCTTTTGTTTGGCTCTCGAAGCCATTTATACAAAGCTAAACTCATCTTGTTCGATTTTCTTTACCTTAATTCTCTTTAGCGCTACCCCAGAAATGAAACTCTCTGGAGCACCGGGATCTTATATAAATACTAAGGGTCTGGTCAACAATGATACTTGATGTCTCAAGCATAGTCGAATGGTGCTCTACCTGGTGGTTATTCACCGTTGCATGAGTCTAATGGGCCTTGCCCAAATCTCCCACAGTAGTGGGTTCGGCTGATCCAAATGCTCTAGTCCTCTCCCGAAACCAAGCTCTAGTCTTCGACTTCCATGTTCAAAAGTGGTAGGAGCGTATTCTACCATAGAAGAGCACCCCCCTTTAGTTGAAATACCACCATGCAGACCTTCATGTTGGAGGTAGTCACGAAGTGGAAAGCACATCGCCATATTCTCCAACCATGCCTGAATGGATGAACTATCCATGACACTCGTGGACTTGAGGACTTGTCCCTCTCAAGTTCTCGGTGAAATCTAACGGTACTAGATGGGGTGTGCTATGGACCCTCAGGGGCACATGCACCCTGGCCTCATATTAGTACAGATAGTGGATCAAGGCCTCTGAAATCCCCTAAAATGACCATGTTAGGCCATCATCATCGATTGCAACAATCAGATCCAACCTAAGTACTTGTTCTTGGGGTTTAGATTCCAAGGTCACGGTAGCTTCTGTAGGCATCACACCTCCTTCCATGGTACCGCACTATGTACCTATGTGGTGTCCTCTAATCGAGATCACCACATGGACGTGTTAAATTGTTAGTTAGTGTTAGGTTAAAACTTAAGGGTTTACTGAAGTGGAAAGCATGGCTATCTACAATAGCAGGGTTGAACTCGCTTTGATACCATATGTAATGACCCCATTGTTATGACTACAAGCAACTCAAGCACATTGTAGTATTAAAAATATAAAAAATATGCAGAATATAAATAAAATGCTAGAAATGGAAGATGAACAACAATATAACCAGAATAACACCACAATAATACTGAAATGATAACAAAATAACACCAGAAAGAGAACTTAGATTAATGAAAGAAATGTTCATGGGCCTCTTCGAGGGGGCAACCTCCAGTCGAGCAGAGCTCTATTACAATAATATACAAGCTAGGTTTCTCATACCCTCGACTCCTATTTATAATAAATATCTCTATAAAAAAAAACATCTAGAGGAAGATCCTTCTAGAAGTAGAAGCTTCTATTAGGTCTTCTTACGTTTGACTTATTCTACTTTATTTCAAGGCCTTATTAATATTGACCTTTATTACATCTGAACATATTGTTCTACCTATGTGAGGGTTAGGTCACTAACATGTCTTCCCCCTTAGAAGCAAGCTTGTCCTCAAGGCTTGAGATGTGGAAATTTCTGTAGAATGGTAGTTGGTTCCCAAGTGGTTCATGATGAAGTTGTATCTTTCCACTGGAGTAACACTTCCTTGATGGTTCACTGACATAGGCAATGCTCATGCTAGTCCAAAACTGCTTGCGACTGTAGCCAAATAGATCCTTTTTCATCCAACTCGGGAAGGTTGGTTTGAATTTGGCACTTAGTTCCAATCACCTTCTTTAAGTATGAAACATGAAAAGAAAGATGTAGCTTAGAATGACTAGGCAAAGCCAACTGATAGGCCACCTATCCCACATGCTTGAGAATGGTATAAGGACCATAAAATTTGGGCGTCGACTTCTGATAATGCTCAGCCTTGAGGGAATTTTGCTTGTAAGGTTGCAGTCGAAGAAACACTTGATCCCCCTCTCCAAATTGGCATTCAGAGTGACCTTGATCTACTTATTGCTTCATGCGATTTTGTGTCATGACCAAATTCTCTTTGAGGGTACAGAGAATAGCTGCTCGAATTGTAATTTTTTGATTAACCACCTAGACCTTTGAGACACGTCGTAATTATGAGAGAAAGGAAGGTGGATTTTGTCCATATATCGATTCAAAAGGAGTCATGTGGGTAGTTGTATGGTATGAAGTGTTGTACCACCATTCAACTAGGGGTAACCATTGAGCCCATTGATTTTGATTTTTCGATGCAAAACACCTCAAATATGTTTCCAAACACTTGTTGACAACTTCATTTTGACCATCAGTCTGTGGATTATAAGTTGTGCTTAGATGCAATTGGGTGCCTTGTAGCTTGAACAGTTCTTGCCAAAAAAATTTAGTGAAAGTTGGGTCGCGATCATAAACAATAGAATGTGGCATGCCATGAAGCTTGAAGACCTGATCCATGAAAAGTTGACCCTTAGTGTATGTTGTAAATGGGTCTTGAAGAGAACATAAATGAGCATACTTGGAAAGGTGATCAACAACCACCATGATGACTTATTTATTTCCCGATTTGGGTAAGCCTGTAATAAAATCCATAGAGATATCCCTCTAAATAGTAGGTGGAATCGGAAGTGGTTGTAGTGTGCCATGAGATTTGACTATTTCACCCTTGTTTCATTGACACACATCAGATTCAGATACAAAATTACAAATGTCTTGTTTCATACACTCCTCAAAAAAAGAACGTTTGACCCTATCATATGTTTTGGTAAACCCAAAGTGCCCAACTATGGCTGTAGAATGAAGCTCATAAAGTACAGTGGATTTAAGTTTTGATTGTTTACTTAAATAAAAACGACCTTTGTATCGAAGCTCATCATGGCGCCGAGAGTACCTTGGAAGAACTGGAGAATTGCATTACAATCGTTGTATCAGATGCAAACTTTTGGGATCTTGTATCCATTCCTGGCGAATGTCTTGGAGCCAATCTGGTACAATGAAGGAGAGAGAATAAAGGGATCCTTCATATTCATATTTTTGGGAAAGTGCATATGCAACCACATTGTCTTTACCTTTCTTGTAAATGGTCTAATAATCATATCCAAAGAGCTTATTCACCCATTTGTGTTTCTCTCAGGAGGTGATGCATTGTTCTAGAAAATACTTAAGGCTTTGATGGTCTGTCTAAATTTGGAAGCGTTTCCCCAATAGATAAGGGCGCCAGATATCAACAACATGAAAAATAGCCAACATTTCCTTTTCATAGATTGATTTGACTAGATTTTATTCAGACAGTTGCTTGCTAGTAAAGGCCAAGGGACGACCCTCTTGCATAAGGACATTGCCAATTCCTTTCCCTGAAGCATCACATTCCAAGACAAAGGTCTTTGTGAAATCAAGTAGGGCCAGGACTGGATTTGTGCACATGGCCATCTTCAAGGTTTGAAAATATTGAGCAGTTGCTGGAGTCCAAGTGAAAGAGTTCTTTTTTAGGAGTGTAGTGAGAAGTGTTGCAATCTTTCTATAATTCTTGACAAACTTGTGATAATAACCTGTTAAGCCCAGAAATCCATGCAATCTTTTGAGAGTCTTTGGGTGAGGCCAGTCTTGCATAGATTCAATCTTTTTAGGATCCAACCTGACACCATATTTTCCAACCAGATGACCCAAGTGCTCGACTTGTGAGGTGCCAAAAGCACATTTGGACTATTTTAGGAAAATTTGGTGTTGAGAGAGTAAATAGAGAACTCGATCCACATGAGCAATATGGTCTATCCAGGTTTTTCTATAGATGAGGATATCATCAAAGAAAACTAAGACAAAATGATAGAGAAAAGGACAAAATATATGATTCATGAGGCTTTGTAAGGTAGAGGGGGAAATACACAAGCCAAAGGTCATCACCAAAAACTCATAGTGGCCCTCATGAGTTCTAAAGGAATTCTTAGGAATATCTGCCTCTTTCATACGTATCTAGTGGTAGCTAGAATGAAGATCACGTTTAGTAAAGAACTAGGTGCCACTCAATTCCTCCAAGGGGTCATCAATGATAGGAATGAGAAATTTGTCTTTAATGGTGATTTTGTTGAGGGCATGGAAGTCAGGACAAATGCACCAAGAAACTTCTTTCTTCAGGACCATGACCATAGGAGAAGAGTAGAGGCTTGTACTAGGGAGGATAACGCCTGCATTAAGGAGTTCCTGAACCATTTTGTCAATTTCATTTTTTCGGGAAAAGGGGTGATGATAGGGACAGATATTGGGAGGAAGGCTTCCTAGTAAAAGGGGAATGGAATGATCATGAACACCACGGGAAGGAGAGAGTCCCTGAGGAGTTGAAAATACCACTTGATGTTTAGAGAGGATGGATTGGAGGTCTTACGACACTGAGGATAGATATTAATATAGACATACCTATGGATATATATATGATTAATGAATGTAATAGTTTATATATTATAATTAATATTATTAAAAATTAAAGGTCATTGTAGGGTAGCGAGAGTTTGACGCATGTTATGGTGAATAGTTATGGTATAATAGAAGACATTACATAGGGGATTTGATGCACATTAGCGAGTGTATTATAGAGATGGAATATCTATAAAGGGGAGAGAGTCAGTAGTTTACTTAGGTGAACACACCGATATTAGATGCTTTAACCCCAACCTAGCCACCTCCCTAAAGAGAGTAACGTCTGTTTGCAGACAAGTAAAAAAAACTTGTGCCGAACCCTATGTTTACAAGTATAAGTTGAGTGAATATGAACTTCCTTAGACTCTTCCCTGATGAGCATTTGGTTTGATGCGGATTCAATTATACAAGATGATTAGGACTCGGCAAAATCGAGTTTGAGGGGAATCATCGCAAGGATCACCAACACTGCCACTACCATCACCTGAATTAACTCTCATTTTGTGCTCTTTGGAGGCTATTAATGAGACTTTAAAGGGGTGTCAACCAATAGATGTCGAAGTAGAACTCCCACAATCTGGAGTGGGTAACCCCAAAGTGTCAAGGAATTCAGAAGGAGGGCCTCCACCTAGGGACATCACTAGAGAACTGCAGAAGATCAAACTACCATAGTTTGTCGGGGGTCATGCCAGTGAACATGCAGAGGCATAGTTGGAAGGAATGACATGATGTTTCACCTTGAGAAACTATGCTTCCACCTCAAAGGAAAAAATAACGATCTTTCAATTGAGGGACAATGCCTTGAACTACTGGGGCAACCTAGAGAGGCAGTTGCACTTTACCCTAGACACCATCTCTTGGGAACTTTTTGAGGAAAGGTTTCGAAGGAAATATTTGCCGGCTTGCTATGAGGAACAACAGGTGGGAGAATTTCATGCTCTAGCATAGGGAAACGGGACCGTGGAAGAGTACGATATCAGGTTCATATAGTTGGTAAAATATGTTTTGTACATGGATAATGATCAACGAGAGGCATAACGCTTTGTCTATGGGTTAAAACCTAAGATAAGGGCCATTGTACAGATGTGGAAGCCGTCGTCAGTAGTGGAAGCAGTTGAAAATGCACGTTAGGCAGAGGAACATATGAGCTTAAATGAAGGTATGTGATTGACATTTCCACATCATCATGGATTCATGGGGAAGGCCCCTAGGACCTTCGCCAGGTGAGGGAGCTCTAGGCCACCTCCTTATGGTAATAGAGTCACATTAAGGACAGTTTCCATAGGTATTTCAATGGCAGTGAGTGAAACATCCCACTCATCACCAACGACGCAAAAAAGTCCACAACCTTCTCAGGGAGAAACAAGTAGGGTCAGGGGCTCCAAGGGAAGGAACTCATTTTAGAGACTGTCATAGAGCAGTGCACAGGTTCCATCTCATGTTACATGTTGGGGATGTCAAGGATCCCATTACCGGTCTAACTGCCCAGAGTTGCAAGTAGGATTTGTGCGTAGATAAGGAAAGGCCCTGATGGGAAGAGAAAGTAGTAGCCACCAAATTTATGTAGTGGTTAATAATCGCCAGGAAGAACATCAATCCATAGTGATGGAGTCATCAGGTACGCTAAATCATGTCAATGTTAAAATTTTATTTGATTCTGGTGCTACAGATAGTTTCATTTCACCATTTTCATTAGAAAAGTCAGGGTTTGCATCCAATGAGCATGATGACTTTAAACAAGTCGAGATGGCTTTGGGGGAAAAACAAGTAGTAGGACCTAGTGTTGATGATTGTCTAGTAGACCTGGGAGTGTGTACTACCAGGTTGAAGGTATACATCACTTCTTTGGGGACATATGACCTAATCATTGGAATGGATTGGTTATAAGCCCATCGAGCCATGGTCGACTGTTTCACAAAAATGGTGTTTTGTGTTGACGATGAAGGAAGGCCAGTAGAGATACATAATGTACAAGGAAAGGTATCTCTATGCTTTATCTCGACTATGAACTTTAAGTGTTGCATGAGGCAAGGGTGTCAACTATATGTAGTGGAAGAAGTGAATGAAAGGAAAGGACACTCTTTGGATCAATACCCAGTATTGTCGAAGTTTAAGGATGTTTTTCTGAAAGCATTTCAAGGGTTACCTCTTGAGAGGGAGCTTTATTTTACTATTGAGCTAAAACTTGGTGCATAACCAATTTCCAAGACTCTGTATAGGATGACAATGCCAAAAATTTGTGAGTTGCAAATGTAGTTGAAAGAACTACTCAACTTAGGGCTAATAAGGCCCAATGTCTCACCTTGGGGTGCACTAGTAATTTTTTTGAAGAAGGATGGTTCCTTACGATTGTGTATAGATTACAGGGACTTGAACCGTGCTACAATGAAAAATAGGTACACAATTCCATGAATAGATGATCTCTTTGATCAGATGAAAGGAGTAGCGGTATTCTCAAAAATTGATTTGAGATCAGGGTATCACCAGTTAAGGATTAAGGAAGGCGATATTCCTAGAACTGACTTTCGAACTCGGTTTGGGCATTACGAGTTCGTTGTATTACCTTTCAATTTGACCAATGCACCAACAATATTCATGAGCCTCATGAATGGTGTATTCCAGAAGTACTTAGATCACTTTGTACAAGTCTTTCTAGATGATATCCTCATCTATTCCAAGAATGAAAGAGAACATGAGGAACACTTGCGAGTGGTGTTGTCTTGCCTTAGAGAGAACAAATTGTATGGGAAGTTGTTGAAGTGTTCTTTCTTCCAAAAATAAATTCACTATTTAGGTCATATCATTTCTGGTGAAGGAATCTCTATCAACCCAGAAAAGGTAAAGGCCATTATGGAATGGCCAGTGCCCAAAAATGCTCATGAGGTAAGAATCTTCATGGGGCTAGCATGTTCTTATCGGAAATTTGTGGAAGGGTTCTCTAAAATAGAAAAACCCATCACCACTTTGCAGTGCAAGGGGGTCAGGTATGAATGGACTGAAGAATATGATAGTGCATTCATCGAGAGTAAGAGGTTACTAACTAGTGCACCATCTCTACGAGTGTCGGATATGGAAAAGAACTTCACAGTCTACACGGATGCCTTGAAGCAAGGGTTGGGGGCCGTGCTAATGTAGTATGGAGGAGTAATAGTGTATGCATCGAGGAAGTTGAGGAAACATGAGGATATTTACGCTACTGATGATTTAGAGTTGGCAGCCGTAATGCTATCTCTAAAACTTTGGAGGCACTATCTAGTGGGGCGAAATTTTGAGCTCAAAATGGACCATGAAAGTTCAAAACATTTCTTCACTCAAAGGGATATTAATATCAGATAGAGGTGATGAAGTGAGTTTATGAGTGAGTATGATTTTTGTATTTCATATATCAAGGGAAAAAAAAATGTGGTCGTTGATGCCTTGAGTAGGAGACCACTACTGGGACCCAGAAATGTACCTTTTTCACTATATATTTTACCCTTTGAAACTTATCATTCCTATGTTAAATACCTATTTTAATACTGCCAAGACCCTTTTTCCTAAGGTATGAGTCATTAATCTTGCTTTGATATTTTTATTTATTTAGCATGTTTGATTGGTAGTATTTCTCATATTTATTACACCAAGACTTAAAGAAAGATTGTTTTTGTTACACCAATTGTTATATCTATGTGCCAGTCTTGCATGTTGTTACATGACTACAACAACCATGCACCTTTCCTCGAAGTTGTCACACTTTCTACAACAGACGCCCACTTATCCTGGAAGTTGTTACACTGACTGCAACATATGCACACCAATTCTAAAAGTTGTTACACTCGCTGCAACACATGGCCACCGATCCTGAAAGTCGAATCTTGAAGAATGATCCTTTTCTTTTACACGTTTTGGTTCACACTGATGCTTTGTCTATATTTGATGAATATGACAAATCTCTTGAGCAACTTGAGAATATGGGATTCTCAAGGTTGTTCTGAGTCCATTTTGAACTAAATGACTCTGTCTTTAAATAGCAGATCTTTTGTAATCATTAACAATGGATATTAACTGTGGAATGTTGAAGTAAAGTGAATCAACTTGTAATTGAACAATTTTGGTGATTTTAATAAAGAAGGCGACTTGAGTTTCTACAGCCTACTGTGATATCTTTGAGTGGATTTAGTAAAAAGGAAAGGGCCCACCTTCCTCACAGACTCCCCTTTGTTTTGTTGTTTTAGATTAGCTACTTTGATTTATGTGAATAACCTGTTACATTTCAGTTCCTTTCTGTCAAATGCGCATCAGTGTCTCTCATGAGAATTAGAAGTCAAGTGTTGTATACTGCTGAAGAATTGTTTTTTTGTACTAGATAAAGCTTTGCTTTCAACAATACGTAATTAGAAGTGTGAATTTACTCCCTGCAACTAAAGTAGATTTCCTTTCTGCAATTAACATAGAATTATTTTATACAAGGATAAAATAGAAAATTAGAATAAGACAGATAATCCAGGATTCTTATACACTCATCAATCTAGGTTTCAATTAGGCAAGTGTGATTTCAATCCTGAAACAGTAGATTAGAACTCCAACTATGTCAACGACTTGTGCTAGTGTTTAGTTTTCCAAAACTTTGTTTTTTTTCAATATTGCAACTTGATTAATGTTTTCTTTCATCAATCTATCATAGACTGTGCACAATTATCTTTCAATAAAAAAACTTCCCTGGGTTTGACAATTTATATTGAACACCTTAATTATCTATTTATTTAGACAATTAAAGTGCCCGACATTTTGGCATCGTTTTCGGGGAAGATAATTATAGATTTTTGTAAGCACGTTAGTTTTCTTTTCTTAGGAATGAATAAGTCTGCATGAATCGAGGAACAAGAGGACCTATTACCAAAAATAATAACCCTACAGGTACCATAGGACATGGAGGAAGGAACCCTGCACTGGGAAGACCAACCTTTGTTGATGAGATTATAGCTAGAGAAGATTTTTCTTCAGGATCTATCTTTCGTCGTTTAAATCCTCCAAGGAGACAAATTACTTAGTCATCAGAATTTCCCCAGTTTGAAACATCGCTTTCATCAAGGGATGAAGATGAAATTTTGTCACCAAAAAATCAACAAGCAACGCTGGAGAATATTGAAGAACGAAGAAGTATAGCTCAGCCAAGAGAAAGACTAGAAAAAGTTGTTTATCAGATTAACAGATAGATAGTCACTAAGGAGGATTGGGATGCTTACTGTATTGAGTGGAACGAGAGAGAAGCCATGGAAAATCAAAGAGATAATGAAGAGGAGTTCAACCTAGAGGAGCCACAGAACAATGAAGATCAGGTAAATGATGAAAATACTATATCTTCCCTGGTTTTTCCTATTACAAATATTCCTACAAGGGGGATAGCTACTATGAAGAACATACCTCTTTCATCCCTACCAAATTTCCATGGATTGTCTACTGAGGATCCATATGAGTTTCTGTTTGAATTTGATATTTTTTGTATAAGCTATGACTACACTAATACTACGTAGAAACTTAAACTGTTTCCAACCACATTGAAGGGAAATGCGTTAAGATGGTTCATGAGCCTTGGAGGATAGAATATCTCAACATGGGTACAGATGAGGCAGCTTTTCCTTAACAAGTACCAAGACTACTGTCGAACAAGGGAACGAAGGGAGGAACTGTTCAAGATGTCTTAGAAATAGGATGAGACCCTTGAATGTTTTGTAGAACGACTCCAGTACAATCTACAAAGGTCTGGACATCTAGATGTGAGTAAGGACATTATGAAAATTATTTTGTTAAAAGGGGTTAGAGATGATTGTTTAGACACGCTGAATATGCTTGGCAAGGGAGATATATCTAAGGAATCCTAGGAAGACATTGTAAATATTTGCAAGAGATGTTCTCAAGGAACTACAAGGAATAAGTCAGTTACCTAGGATACCACTTTTTCAAGGGTACACAAACCATCCAATGGAGGGGAAACAAGAGAAGAAATAGGTAATCTATTATAATATTTCAAAGCAAAAATGATTAACTCTTTTGCTTCACAAATTGATACTCTGCAGATTAAACAAAAACAAGCAGAAGTAGAAAAGGCATTGTCCATTTTCTGTATAAAGTGCAGAGACAAACATCCGAAGAGGGAATTCCCATTGAATAGTGTTCAGGTATGTCTTATTTGTGAATTGGATCATCCTACTGAAAAATGTCCCACTTTACCAGGTGTAAAAGAATCAATGGAGGCGACTAATGAATAAGTAGAGGTTGTCTATCTAATTACACAAAGAAGACAATGGCAACCAAGAGGCCAAGGTATGAACTCTCTATTCTCTCCTACAACACTTAATTATTGGAACAATCAACTACCTTATGGCCATATGAATTCTCTCCCTCCAAATCCAATTCTCCCTCCTTATTAGGATTCCAATGCATGGTTACATATGCCCCAACAACAGAGTCACCATGGAGAATGGAACCCATATTGGATAGGCCCTCAACAACAAATTAGCTATCAAAACCATCAACCAAACCTCTATCAACAACAGTTCCAACCCCAACATCAGCAGCAACAACTGCAGTTACGTCCCAATGTCCCACAAAACAATCCTCCCTTATGACCTCAGATGCCTGTGCAACGTAACCCAAACCCAAATAATAATTCCATTTAGAATATTGAAATATATAATGTGCCAGCTCTGTCTATTACTCCTATTCCTTGTGATGAGATAAAATTATGATCAAGGAGAATAGTGGAGCCCATAATTGAAGATTCTTCATATTCAGAATCAGACAAGGAATCAGGAGAAAAACCATCTGCTGATACAGAAGAAATTGACCATCCTATTAAAGAATCAACAAACCCCCCATTCCTTGAAAGATTGGAAATTACCAAAACTGTGGAATTACCATCCTTCAATCTCTTAGGATAATTGCAAAATCTACATGTTAACATTCCACTATTGCAAGAGATTAGAGATGTCCCTATTTATGCCAAGACTGTGAGAGATATTTGTATCAGAAGATTTGGAAGGAAACCTAGGAACCCCCTCATAATGCATGTAGTGGGGGACTTGTCTGAACTGATGTTAGGAAAAACCCCACCCATGAAATATGGTGACCCAGGAAACCCTACAGTCACTGTCAAAATTGGACAAACACCTATTTCCCATGTGTTAGTTGACTTAGGGGAAAAAATTAATATTATGCCAATAGAAACTGCCCATTTGCTGCCAATCAGAATGCAAGTCCGACCTACTCCTGTTGTTTTAGAATTAGTTGATCGTTCCACCATCAGACCAGAAGGAGTAATCAAAGATTTAGTCATTTGAGTTGATTCATGGGAGTATCCTTATGATTTTGTCGTTTTGCAACCCAAAACCCATCTGGGGGCCACCCTCTAATCCTAAGAAGACCATGGTTAGCTATAGTTTATGCCTTCATTGGTTGTAGATCTGGTTCCATGACCATCTCTGATGGTTATGACATGAAAAAACTTACCCTATATCCTCATGCTACACCCAATATGGAACGTGAATTTTTTTTATGGATGGACATTGAGGATGAAAGTGCTCTGCCTGTGTTAACCATAGGAAAAGCCCTGAGTTTCAAAGACAAGACAGAGGATGATTTAATCAACTTTTTTATCTGTGACCCCTCTACTATTACATAGAACAAGCACCATTGATTGATTGGAATCTTTGACCCTATTTCCCAGGAAACGATGAGCCTAGAAATGTTCTTTGAAACTCCTGTAAATCAAATCGATTCAGCTGTAACAACAAACGTTGTAACAAAAAATGATGAAACAACAATAGGAGAATTATTTCCCAAATTCATTTCTAAGATCATCACTATAGAAATCGAACCTAGAAAAACATTGAACATCAATCCTGATTTATCTATTGCTGAAACTTGGCGAATGTTGAAATTACTAATTGAACATAAGGAGGCATTTTCATGGGATTACATGTATATGAAAGGAATTTATTCTGAATTATGCACCCACCATATATACATCAAGAAAGAATTCCAACCCATTTTCCAACCCCAAAGGAGGATGAACCCTAATCGTAAACAAATAGTTAAAGAGGAACTCAAAAAACTTCTCAATGTTGGATTAATCTATCCTATATCAGACAATGAGTGGGTTTCACTGTTGGTTATTATACCTAAAAATAATGGTAAGTGGAGAGTGTGTGTGGACTATAGATCCCTAAATAAGGTCACACAAAAGGATCATTTCCCTCTGCCATTTATTGATCAGGTTCTAGACAACCTAGCTAGGAATTTTTTTTTTCTTTCCTATATGGATTCAGTGGCTATAACTAGATAAAAATTTCTCCACGGGACCAAGATAAGACCACCTTTACCATAACTTGGGGTACATTTTCCTACAAGGTTCTCCCATTTGTCTTGTGTAATGCGCCAACCACTTTCCAGAGGTAATTGGTATTTTTCCTGATATGGTGAATGGTTGTATGGAGATATTCATGGATGATTTTACACCTTATGGTATTGATTTTGATCAAGATTTGACTAATCTGGAAAAAGTGCTCAAAATATGTATACAGTATCATCTTTCTTTAAGCACAAAAAAATTCTATATGATGATGAGCGAAGGGGTGGTGTTGCGACACTTCACTTCTTATGTAGGAATTCAGGTAGACCTAGCCAAAATCTAGGTAATTTTGGACATTCCAACTCCAACAACTCAGAAAGAGGTAAGAATTTTTTTAGGGCATGCTGGATATTACAAGAGATTCATTAAAAAAAAATTCAAACTTGCCTCTCCCTTGTTTTTCCTATTAACAAAATATGTTGACTTTCATTGGACTGACAATTGTGAATTGTCTTTTACATATCTGAAACAAACATTATCCATAGCTCCCATTTTGAGAGGGCCCAATTGGGCTTTGCCTTTTCACATTTCTTCAAATGCCTCAGACACTACAATTGGTGCAGTACTAGGGAAACATGAAAACAAAGAACCGTATTCTATCTACTATATCATCAAGAACATGGCTTCTGCTGAGTTAAATTATACAATTACTGAAAGAGAATTCTTGGTAGTAGTTTATGCAATCAATAAATTTAGGCATTATGTCACTGGTTATCCTACCTTTATTCATACTAATCATACAAAAATTAAATATCTAATGAATAAACCTATTACTAATGCCAGAGTAACAAGATGGTTGTTATTACTTCAAGAATTTGACATCACTATAGTAGATAAACCACGAAAAGAAAATGTGGTTGTTGATTTTTTCTCAAGACTGCATATAAATGATGATAATTCACCATTAGATGATTCCTTTCCAGATGAACATTTGTTTTCCGTATCTGCTCAGTCACCTTGGTATGTCAACATTGTTAATTAATTGGTTGCAGGGAAGGTACCTCCACATCTATCCCCAAGAGAAAGAAGGAAAATCATTCAAAAGAGTGCTTGGTATAGTTGGATAGAGGGATACATTTTCTACACAGGCCTAGATCAAGAAATCAAGCGATGTGTGAGGGATGATGAAGTTTATGAGTTTCTCAAATATTTCCATGATGGCCCTTATGGGGTTCATTTTGCTGATAAAAGGACTGGACATAAAATTTTAAGGATAGGCTATTTTTAGCCCACCATATTTCAAGATGCCAAGAAGTATGTCCAGGCCTGTGATAGTTTCCAGCGAATGGGTCAGCCAAATCATAGGTATGAGATGCCTTTCTAGATTCAAGTAGTCTTAGAGCCTTTTGTGAGATGGGCCATGGACTTTGTAGGGCCCATTAACCCACCTTCTAAATAGAAATTTTATATATTGATCTATATAGACTACATAACCAAGTGGGTGGAGGCAAAAGCACTCATCAGGGCCTCAGAAGAAGCTATCTTAGCATTCTTGTTTGAAGATATCTTTGTTAGGTTTGGAATTCTTTGAGAATTAATAACTGATAGAGGACCCCCTTTCACAACACATAAGTTTGAAGCCCTACTCAGTCAATATCATGTCTCACATAGAACAACTTCTCCATACCATCCACAAGGTAATGGACAAGTAGAAAGTACCAACAAATTCATAGAAGCTATTCTTACTAAGACAGTGAGAGTACATCATAGGGATTGGTCTGACAGATTGCATGAATCTCTATTGGCTTATCGAACTACTTGGAGGAACAAAATTGGTTTTTCTCCTTATGAGCTTGTACATGGAAAAAGCCCTATTTTTCCCATTGAATTCAAAATCAAAACCTTAAGAACTGCATCAGCAGTAAACCTCGACTTGACTATGGCGTAAAAGTCCAGACTGCAACAAATCAATGAGCTTGATGAAAAGTGTTTGGACATTATTCATCAAACAACAATGATTCAACAACATAGAACAAAATGGCATGACCGAGTCATCAAGAAGAAATTATTCCATAAAGGGGATTGGGCTCTGTTGTATGATTCGCACTTTAAATAATTTCAGGGTAAGCTGCATACACAATGGCTTGGACCTTACGAGGTAGACATTGTTTTTCCCAATGGGACAGTCAGGTTAATTACTATTGACGAATCTAATATGCAGTTATATGCTAATGGTCATCGCTTGCACCTGTATCAGCGTCCACTTTCCAAGGAAGAATTTAAATCGAGATGTACCGCTAATACAAATTACCAATTTTTAAAGGGAATGGAGCCTGCTCCTTTCCCTTCTGAACTTTAGGACATTTTGTTTTCAAATAAAATTTTGTATATAAATAAGTTGTGCAAATTTGAAATTTTCTTATTTTTCTTCATGCATTTTCATTTCTCTATTTTTTTCTTTTCTTTTTCTAATAAATTTAGCCTACAAAGGTATCAGGAAGTTGGTTGTGTGCAGATAAACTGAAGAACAACAAGATATATTACAGCGGAAGACGCCAAAGGATTAGTGTTTGGAAGTTGAAAAAC
This sequence comes from Picea glauca, assembly GCA_000966675.3. NCBI lineage: Eukaryota > Viridiplantae > Streptophyta > Pinopsida > Pinales > Pinaceae > Picea > Picea glauca. The sequence continues at coordinate 179,117 of JZKD02S1611597.1, forward strand.
TTCCTAAAAACTAAGTTCAGGCCGATTTACATGTTGTTACACCCTTTTGTCCGATTTACAAGTTGTTACACCCTTTGGCCGATTTACATGTTGTTACACCCCTTTTGGCCGATTTCCATCCTGTTACACCATTTTGGTCGATTTACATACTGTTACACCCTTTTGGTCGATTTCCATGCCATTACACCCTTTTGTCTGATTTACATGTTGTTACACCTTTTTGGTTGATTTCCATGTTGTTACACCCTTTGGCCGATTTACATGTTGTTACACCCTTTTGGCCAATTTTCATTCTTTACACATGTTCTCAACTCTTTTTACTTGCATGTTGTTACACCCTTTTATGACAAATTGGCCAATTTACATACTGCTACACCTAGTGCCACAATTTGGCCAAAATATCTGTTGATACACCTATTGCTATTTTTCCTTTTGGCTAGTGTCTACACTGCTTCACCACCTTCTTAGCATTTCTGCCATTTCTACATAGAGAAACATTGTTGTTTTTTCAAGATTTCCACCATTTTTGAAAAATTACTTTATGCTCTCTCTGTCCCACAAGAGTCGCTTCATTATTACTTAAACTCCACATCTGCAGATTTTCAATGGTTCGACCATAGAAAGGACTCCACTTATGCTCCACTTTTCATATCGTCATTTCTCACATTTGGGAGTCATCTCTCATTATGACAGCCACTCTGAGTAGATCAAATGGTGGTTGGATAGTGCAGTTACTCCGACAGCTAATTTCAGGTGGTAATTCATGAGGTACACTTCTAATCTTACATGTGTAATTGATATGGATATGAAAGAACGCTTTCATGACTACCTAAACGATTGTTTTAATCCGTTAAACTGCGAGCCAATAAGATTAGTTGGGGGGGGGAATGAAAATCCACGTCGACATAACCGCAAAATAACTTTTTATATTTCACCTCTGCCACCTTCTAACCCCGCTTATTTTTGCTGCGACAATACATTCTTCATGCAAATCCACGATCGAATTCCTATGTCTCTAGTTTAGGTGTTGATTTCTCCTCCTAATTTCCTGTCTAATAAAAACACAACGTCATGGGAGGATCACCCATAAGATATGAGCCAGAAAATCTCAATACATTGTTGTTGCACCCGGATGTTTATCAAATATTTTTGTGGGCTGGCTGGATTCCCTATTTTAAGAAGCTACAGGGGTTTAATGAAGCAGAAGTCTTACAGTTCAGTCAGAATCTCATAGACGACTATTCAATGGTGCACAGAGTGTGGATTCCAGTGACAGAAGAGAGTATAGCGACTGTGACAAGATTGTCAACTATAGGAGTCAAATGGTTTAATAGGAAAGAGCATCTTCCCGATGCAAAAAGGGTTTTCTCATGGACAATGAGAAAGTATAGACCAAAGGACGATGTGCAGATGTCAGTTCCTTACCAGATCCATGGGGGAAGGTATCAGAATTCGTAAAAAGGTACATTACATGTGAAGGGAGATATCAAGTTGTTTATTTTTTTTATTTTGTTCTACTGTCAAATTTGCGACATCAGAAGCTAATCAACATCCCTTACTACCTACTTCAATCCCTGCATGATATGGCTCAATTTGTTAAGAAATACAAACACCCCATGAATTGTCTTTCAAATCATAGACTAATAGGATTTTTGATTAATAAAAGAATGGGAATTCCTAATGACCCATTACCTAAGCCAATTCATATTCATGCTATTACAACCGACCCAAAATAGTAAAATCCTGTACCCTCGACTGCACCAACAGTTAACAACCTGACTATAACTACCCGTAAATCAACTCTGAACACCAAACAAAAAATCCAAAGCACCTCTCACACTGCTCAGAAACTCCTTGATAGTCTTGAACCAGAATAGTTAAACCTCTTCCCTTAGTGGTGGTTGAGCCATCAATCGACAGAGAAATCCCTGGACCAAATCATGAGCCTCAACCCCCTGCTACAATAGTTGTGGTTCAGGAACTCCATCGTACCCTTAAATCTAAGAAAAGGAAATCCCTTCCTTTTGTCTCTACACTACCCAGGACAAGAACTACGTCAAAGAAATCCATTGTAACAACATCTCCATCATCCACTGCAAATGCAAGTACCTCGATTCCTTCTCTTGTGGCACCAACAACAACTTAAAATCCACCTGTTGTTGTAAAAGAAGTACCGGTATCTATTGTATCTACCAATGAATAAATTCATCCAGCCAAACATCCTAGACGAGAATCTCATAAGATAATCGACATAAGCAACTCTCCTAGTGCTGCAACAACAGTTCAGACTCATTTTATCACTACTACTGAATTGCCTTAGAAAATAAAACCTAAGCCTATAAGAAAATCTAAGAGGGGCATCAACAGGGTTGTACCAGTTGCTACCACAGAGTATCCGGAGTCTGATCATACTCAGAGCCTACTAGAATCTATGGAAGTACATATTCCAGGTTTCACCTTGTGCAAGAAATTATGGGCTACCATTTTATCATTATAGGAAGAATGTACATGAGTTACAGCAGAACCATCGTCTCCTCTTGATGATTTTGTGCATCCCTCGATGACTGATGAAGTATAGATTCTACCAGACCCTAACATTCTAGAATTTCCTCCTTGTATAGTTGTTGAAGAACGCCCTCCTTCTTCTTGTCAGATTATTGAAGAACACCCTTCCTATCCGAAGCCCACGAAAAAGAAAGACAATGCTTTTGTCTCTACTTTACCTAGGACGAGAACTCAGTCAGCAAGGTCTACTTCAGTAGTAATGGGATGGAAGGATATGGAACATGCAATACCTATTCTTCATCCATTACCCTCCATTACTACAGAGACTGCTACACAAGAACTGATCCCCTCAGATGACATGGTTGTTACACAAGAACCAACTGCCCAGGAAGAGATTGTTCAGCAAGATACTTCCATCCCTAACTTAGCTATTACATAAGAACTAGCTATCCAGGCAAAGACTATTCCATAATAATTAGGCAAGCCACAATCAATTGTTGCATCGGAACAAGTCCTGGGTGTATCTGCCACACACGAACTAGTTACACAAAATTGCAAGGATGTCCCACTTTCTCAACTTTTTGCTCAAATTGAGAAGAATATCTAGGACACAGCAAATTCCAGGATTATTGAACTATTAAAATAAAATGACAGCCTCAAAGCAAAATTAGCTTCCTTAAGGGATGAATTACAGTGTCTTGTTAGAACAATCCAGAGGGGATAGCCTTAGACATATTATCACTTACAAAAGTTGTTCTGGACCAACATAGAGACCTCATGTGCTCTGAATGTGGTAATATCTATTTTGAGGTAGGCTATAAAATAGTAAAAGTACCAATCACTGGCCAGCCTCAAGAACCAGTCAACCTCTCAGTTAAAATAGAATTTGACCTTACTGCTCGACAAGAACCAGTAAGAAAGAGGAGATGTCTACGTAATAGAGTAGTTGTTGGTTCACCAACATCTCAAACACAAGAACCTATGTTGCACTCTATTCTTAAAGACAAGGCAAGAAGGAAAAACTTATGAGCTAACAGATATTGGGGGTACACACAGTTTTGCATACAGGTACTTAACGAATTACCTTAGCAGTTTACATGGGAGGAGTCATCTCCCTACTTCATATTCAGTGACAATTTTGAAAGTGTTTTTGCATGAGGACATGAAATGTCTTCATTTGGGGGGCATGTTAGGACCCATAAATGTCCCTTTTTCACTATATCTTTTACCCTTTCAAACTTATCATTCCTATGCTAAATACCTATTTTAATACTGCCAAGACCCTCTTTCCTAACGTATGAGTCATTAATCTTGCTTTGATATTCTTATTTATTTAACACGTTTGATTGGTAGTATTTCTCATATTTTACCCATAAATGTGAAACTAATGATCAAAATGTGTAGAACAACCAAGACTTAAAGAAATATCATTGTTGTTACACCAATTGTTATAGCTGTGTGCCAGTCTTCCATGTTGTTACATGACTACAAAAACCGTGCACCTTTCGTGGAAGCTATCACACTTGCTGCAACAGCTGCCCACTTATCCTGGGAGTTGTTACACCAACTGCAACATATGCGCACCAATTCTAAAAGTTGTTACACTCGCTGCAACAAATGGCCATCGATCCTGAAAGCCGAATCCTAAAGAATGATCCTCTGTTGTTACATGTTTTGGCTCACGTTGATGCTTTGTCCAGATTTGATGAATATGACAGATCTCTTGAACAACTTTAGAATCTGGGATTCTCAAGGCTGTTCTGATTCCATTTTGAACTAAATGAATCTGTCTTTAAATAGCAGAGATTTTGTAATCATTAACAACAGAGATTAGTTGTGGAATTGTGAATTAAAGTGAAGAAACTTGTAATTGAACAATTTTGGCGATTTTAATAAAGGAGGCCACTTGAGTTTCTCCAAACTACTGTGATTTCTTTGAGTGGATTCAGTGAGAAGGAAAGGGCCCACCTTCATCACAGAATCCCCTCTATTTTGTTGTTTTATATTAGCTACTTTGATTTATGTGAATAACCTGTTAGCATTCCTAGATCATAATTGTTGTTACAGTTCAGTTCCTTTCTGTCAAATGCACATCAGTGTGTCTCATGAGAATTAGAATTCAAGTGTTGTATACTTGTGGAGAATTGTCTTTCTGTACTAGATAAAACTTTGTTTTCAACAGTAAGTAATTAGAAGTGTAAATTTACTCTCCGCAACTAAAGTAGATTTCCTTTCTGCAAGGATAAATGTAATATCCTACTCTAGAGCACTGAGAAAACTTATTTGTTAAGGATACTTGCTCGCAAGTGATCTGGAATTTTATGATATTAAAACATTTATCCTTGATTTTGATGCGATATGATAGATGACATGATGTTTTACTACTTTGACTTAGACAGGTGCTATTGACTCGGTTTTACTGAGTGTGCAAGGTTTTTGACCTTGAGGATACAGAGGCATTGATGGAACCCCTTGGACTCTAGATCAAGTCAGGGAGTGTGCTATTGGGGTTTGATTTTTTTATTGTGATTTTAGTACATTTGATCATATGATATGATGTGGACATGTTCTGACATGTTTGTTGATAATGCAGGCTGATGATAGCTTGTCGACCAGACTCACATATGGAGTAAAGGGGCCACACATGATTACCAAAGAGGTTGAGGGAGAGGTGTGGACAATAGCCCTGCCACATCCTACTAACACTCCCGCCCTGCCTCGAACTATAGGTTAACGATTACCTAGTTCAAGAGGATCCATGATGCCGTGAGGGAAGACTGCGAGAGTCACTCACAATGAATCTAAGGGGCGCGCAATAAAGCGGGGGCCTTATTCCTTAGAAGCCCTTAGTCTCCCACAATTTCACCTGGCGGAGTGTTGACTCCAGGGGTTATTGATGTCTACCAATCATTCAAGTGGTGAGTGGCACCCTTGGAGAACGTGGCGCATCCTGAAGGTCACATCGCGGAAAAGAAACACAAGAGGTGAGTGGCAACCTTGGAGCACGTGGTGAATCCTGAAGGGCACGTCGCGCAAAATAAACACTAGAGGCGAGTGGCACCCTTGGAGCACGTAGTGCGTCCTGAAGGGCACGTCGTGTTGATGACGATGAAGGGACAAACCTATATGGCCCTAAGACCGACAACACATTAAGAAATTTTAAAAGACAACTTCCCTAAATAAATGTCGCCCAGTTCAGAATCTAAGTTCTAAGTCTAAAACTTCTCTAGAGGTAAAATTTTGTCTAACCTTAAGAAAATTACCCTATAAAAACTAAAAATAGAAAGAAAACTAAAAACCACTTAAGAAATAGTTTTAGTCTTCATAAAAATTTTGGGGTAAAATAGAGAGAGTAAGAATTTAATTCAAATCAGTGGATTTAAAATTGTAACGAAAAATTTAGTTGTTTAACTTGTGAAAGTGTAAAAGATATTAAATTCTTAATAAAAAAGAAAAGAGGTTAATTTGCGCAACTACCATTTTTGGCTCTAATAAAAAGGGGAAAGAAGGGAATAATAAAAATTAGGAAACTAAGGAATGGAGGAAACATAATAAGGGAAGGAGGGAACTTATGGTAAAAAGCGAGGTCAACTAGGTAAAGAATCGGCATTAAAGAACCTTCTAATTTGAACTAAATTAGTAACATCATTTTTAGGGAAAGTGTTTAAACCTGTAGAAGAATCTAGGAACACCTAGGAGTAAAAATAGGAGCAACTCTAGGTGGGTGAGGGAAATAAGACAATTTAATAAATTAAAGAAAATAGTTAATGGAGAAACGTGGGGGATGAATGACACTTGTACGAAAGAGAATTTTTAGAAGATTTTATTAAAATTTAAAGTAAATGAGATTTAGGGAAAGATGGAAGTTCATAAAATCTATAAAATAAAGGGAAGAGAAGGAAGAAAGGGATCGGCTGTTAGTGTAACGTTACGCTGCTAGACTTGTGACTTGACTGATTACTTGTGGGGAGTTGGGATTTCCCAGCTTGGATAGGAGAGGTAGCTCGGCCTTGCGAGGCGAGCTAGGAGATAGACGTACCAACTGGACATTGTGTGGCCCCTTTGCGGCTCGGGGGGCTAAGGGAGAAGCAGAGTACCCCTAGCGTTGGCTGGGAGGTACCGGTGAGGTCTCGACGGTCAGCAAGCAGGAGCGGCACGGAGCACGCAGACATCATTCGAGGCAGGAGATAAGGAAAATGTACGCTCATTTATTTGGTAGAATAGAATGCATTAAGATTTATGATGTAGATATGCCCGTGTATTGGATAGGTATACTGATTGATGACATACGTCCTTCAGTACGGCCTTGGCGTTTGGTTTATGTTGCTTCCTTGTTGTTTATTTTCTGCGCCTTGTTAGATATAAACCTTGTGATCCTCTGGATGAGACAACCTTAGGGCCCTAGCCTTCTCTTCTACTGTCAACAATTTTTAGTTGGTGTTATGAGATGAAGTTATTTAGCTTCGATTAGTGTTGAACCTGGTTGGTTGGAATGGTTGTTTTATTTATTTACCTCGGCATTCTTTTTGTTGGGTAACTATTGTAAAATTTTTATCTCGGTTGTTATATTTAGTACTAGATAAAAAATAAGTATCTCATCGTTTCCTTTATGTGTTGGTGGAAGAATTTTAACCCTGTGTTGAAAACATAAATGGCCACTCTAGCCTGGCCTTTATATCACCTAATGGCTGACTTTTACCTCGGTGGATTGTGTAAATTAGTAAGCTCTTTACCTGGATCTATGAATAGGACGTAAGTGGCAGATTGGAAGCAAGAGCGAGTGGATTTCTTTGCTGCTTCATCGTGTGCATCCCTAGTTTCAAATTTGCGTAGTGGTCATTTAATCCTCAGTTTTGAATCTCGACAACCATAATTCCTGTAACCTTCAAGCCTTCCTTGTGAGTTTTAATATATTGGAAATTTAATTCAGGCAAGTTTGTTGTAGGAACTATCCTCCTTGTCTGTCTAGTTGTCTTGTGGATCGAAAGGTTCTAAACCTGATTTATCATTTTCCTTTCATCTCCTGGTAAAAACATCAACAATATTAAACCAGGCATTGTTTATCATCATATACTGACCCTGCAATAGCCATCTCATGATTTTTACGAATGGTTGACCCATGCATTTTCACCCAATCCCATCTCTGCGTTTGATGTTACTCAGTCTCTACATTTGTGTTGGGTTTCTTGTGCGATTGGGGAAGAATACCCATGCATTTTCACCCAATCTAATCTCCGCGTTGATGTTATTCCTTCTCTGCATATCACGGTACGTTGAATACCATTATATAGGATGGATCTTGATATCATACATGAATTTGATTTGCAGCAGCAAGCATGCTTAATTTCATGATTTGAATATGGAAAATTTGACATGGTCGGATGAAGATAAGAGTTTCACCCTACTGTTTCACTTTGACTGAGAATTCTTGCTTGAAATGCACCTACATCTCAGGACTAATTTTATGTCATAGCATTCGATGTCGTGTCTAAGTATCTACTCTCTCCTTACATCCATTTCATGAACTCTTTCAAAGTTTTCCTTTCCGTTGAGTATCTACAACATTGTATACTTACACGTCTTTGGTGTCTGATTATTTGGTCTCACTATCTACTACCTACAATACTTAAACCCCCCTTTTTTTGGTGTGTGATTATTGGTTACCATCGATAGGAATCACAGATTGCAGTTTCTAATTTCTAATTTTATGATTACCATCGATCGGAATCACAGATTACAGTTTCTATATTTTCGTTTCATTTATCGTTCAATAGTTATTTTCCATAAGTGTACAATATATATCTATAGAAACATGTTTTTTCATGTTGGTCAATTGCACGTTTTCCATTGAATTCCACAAGTCTCCTTCTCTAGTTTTATGGCTACAAGTGTTAGATTGTATTTTGACGTAAATTAGTAGTATGGTATGTTATTCATTAATGTTATACAATCAATTATTATGCATTAGTATTGGGGAATTGCAATTAATTGATTGTACATTATTTTTAAGGGTAGATGTGGTAACTGTCTACTAATTGGAATTATTTGGAGTAAATGGATTTGTAATGAATGTTAAGGTTGAAGCTAATATCTAGGGTAATGCCAACGTTCAAGGCTATTATTGTTCATGATAAAAAATAATGTAATATAAGGTTTAAAGTTACTGTTAATGCTTAGGGTAATGATCGATGTAAAGTAATGTTGAATGTATGCTTATGGTAATGTTAATGTTAATGTTATTATTGTTTTAGGGTAATTATTATGTAATGAAATGTTTAATGTTAATGCTAAGGGCTATGGAACTGTAAATGTGGATGTTGTTGTCGTTTTGTGGTAAGGTTATTGAAATGGATATAGATAACATATCAGATGTGTGTGTTGGTCATTTTATGTAGTTATTGTAAAATAAAATGAAAAATGGTTGTTATTTTATGGTAGTCATGATGAATATAATTATCATTGATAGAAGATACATTATAATGTCTTGAACTAAGTCCAAAAGTTATTATGATTTAGTAAATGGGAATTTGTAATTAATTGGAAATGCCTTATTAACGGAAATTACATTTAATTGGATTTGCTATTAATTGGATTTGCAATTAATTGAATTTGAAATTAACTGAATGACACCTCCGTAGAGGAAGTGGTTGTTCTTTTACTATTGTTGTACTCGGATGTATACATTTTATTGCTTGGTCTGCTTTTTTGGGGTAGGATGTAGACACCTCCATGTTCCTCAGAACAATCACTAGCCCTGAGACCTTAAATGGTTAAAATTGATGGGAACCTGGGCTTGAGCATTGCTTATGTGTCTTGGAGGTCCTAACCATTGCAGGGTGGGATGGATGGGTAGTCAGTCTTACTTATAGTCGATTGATCATCGTTAAATGCATGTAGTTACTTGTTGTGTGTCTTATGTTGTCTTGTTGTGTTCGTCATGGCTTGCGTCTTGATCGTCGTTGGGTGGCCACGCAGAGTCGAATGTGTTTGTTTCCCTTGTACATGCATGCACACACTTTAAAAAAAAAATAAAAAAAATTGCACTTGTTATAAGAGGTTTGGCGTCGTAACGAGGAGGATCATTACAATAAAATAGAAAATCAGAATAAGATAGATAATCTAAGATTCTTATACACTCATCAATCTAGATTTCAATTAAGAAGGCGTTATTTCAATCCTGAAACAATAGATTAGAACTCCAACTGTGTCAGCAACTTGTGCTAGTGTTTAGTTTTCCAAAACTCTGTTTTCTTTCAATACTGCAACTTGATTAATGTTTGCTTTCATCAATCTAGCATACACTGTGGACAATTATCTTGCAATAACAAAACTTCCCTGGGTTTGACAATTTATATTGAACACCTTAATTATCTATTTATTTAGACAATTAAAGTGCTCAACAACCAGATGTCTTCTCCTTGGTACCCTTAAAATTCAATATGATGTAGCATGTGTTGACGCAACTACTTGGAGATAGTTGGTATTTAAAGGTTACTTCAACCCTCCAGAGTGGGAGGAACTTAGATCCAAAGTATGAAGGATATAGCCTGGAAGCAGATGGACTATTAAGATATTGAGGAAGGATGTACATCACCGAAGGTGGGGATATTCGAAGCATCATAATGAAATAATCCCATAGAGCACTTTATTATGCGCATCCGTGTGTGAATAAAATGTATGTAGACATGGAGAAGATCTTCTTCTAGGTAGGCAGGAAGCGCGATGTAGTCCATTTCTTCGCCAAGTGCCTAGAGTGTCAACAAGTGAAATCCGACCACTATCACCCAACAAGTCTCCTACTACCTCATGAGGTTCCTATGTCCAAGCGGTAAGTCATTTCTATGGATTTTGTTGTGGGGTTACTGCTCACATCGCATACACACAATGCCATTCTTTTGATAGTTGATAATTTAAACAAGAGTCCTCATTTTATTCCATTTCGAGACACGTACGATGTCATTGATGTGGCACACATGTTTGTAAGTGAGATCATCTGTTTGCATGGGATACCCAAGAAGATCATTTCAGATAAGGACTCCAGATTCACTTCAAGGTTTTGGACAAGTTTGCAGTCAGCATTGGGGACTTATTTGAACTTAAGAAAAACTTATCACCCTGAAATAGATGGGAAAACCGAGAGAGTAAATCATTTATGGAATACATGCTTAGGATGTATGTTATGGATAATCAAACCCATTGGTAGAAGTACCTACCTTTGGTAGTGTTCTCCTACAATAACAGTTTTCATAGCTCCATCGAAATGCCACCCTACGAATCTCTGTATGGAAGGCCATGCAAAACACCATTGAGTTGGGAAAGGCTTGAAGACCGCGTGACAGTTGGGCCAGAATTGATTCAAGAGATGGAGGAACAGGTGATATAGATTAGGTAGAGACTAAAGGAAGCACATGATAGACAGAAAAGTTATGCTAATGCACATAGGACTGATTGAAGTTATAAAGTGGGAGATCAAGTTTTCATTTGTATCAAACCCAATAATAGTATCATTCATTTCAGGAAGGGGACAAAGTTGTCACCTCGATTTATAGGAGCGTTCAAAATCCAAGAGAAAATTGGACTCATTGTCTATCTTCTCGTACTGCCAAACCACTTGCATAAAACTCATAATGTTTTTCATGTATTTGTTCTACTTCATTATGTTGCTGATGAATCACATAAACTAAATTGGAAGGAATTGCAGGTATCAGACATGGGAACCCTCACGGTAGAACCATTAGACATATTGGACCATAGAGACCGACAGTTCAGGAACCATCTGGTACACCAAGTTAAGGTCCAGTGGGACAAGTATAGTCCATGATCTGCTACTTGGGAGGATGCTGAGACATGATGACAAGATTATCCCTCACGTTTTTGAACACCTCAAGAATATGTTTCTCCAAGGTTGGGTGTATGTAATGCCACCTTTTGGCTTAGAAAACTAGGATTACCTGAGGCCTAATCACCTTTATTTTCTATTCACCGTGAAACTATTAATGATACACTTGAACTTTTAAGATGTATGAACCTATATGAATGTTTAAATGTTATTTGAATGATGATGGATATGATGCGATCTATTATGTAAATACAATTGCTATGAATGTTTAACATTATTTTAATGATGATGGATATGATGCAATCTGTTATGTGAATGAAAATTCTATGAACGGTTAACGTTAATTGAATTATGGGGATATTATGTGATCTATTTCTAACTTGAAAATTTGGATATTTAAAGTTGTGGGTACATGGATACCGAATTGAGATTATGGTCGAATGCATTTACATGATGATAATGCATAGATATGTATGATTTTGTGTTATAGACTAATCTGCAGGTCAATGGGCTATGAAATAGGAAAAGGATAATGGTAATAAAAATGGATTTTATGAACACCAACCGAGAAACAATATGGTATGAATATTTGTATGTGAAATTATGTTGGTTCTAATGCATTGCTATGATATGTGGACCATTGCAGGTTTTTCAGGTGGTGAGACTGCCTAAAAATGAATATATGATGACAAAATTTCTAGCAACACAGTGCCACTGTATATTCCATGATATGGTGTGGACCCTAGTCCTATTAGGAGGGGTGGATGCATTTCCCACCATGTATCCTCTGAAACCTGGAGTCATGGGAGGATGGTGTTATCTCACGCTCCCCTAGACGTGTGATGATAACTGTCAGTTTCCTGTTGGGGAAGCTTGGTCAAGAGAGTGACACTTCCTCTTACAGGTTCTATTCATAGTTAGGTCAATATAGTTGACACTCCAATATAGTCCAATAGAGGAAGGATATGAATGGAATATGGAAGTAAGTTAGGGAGGAAGGATGAATAGAAATAGTTGAGAGTGTATGGAGATTTGCCTTATAGTGGAATTTATTGTTTTCCCTTCTAAGAATAAAATATGTATATATGTATATTCATAATTACTTAACTAAACTACAATTGTCTAAATGAACATTGTTGAGCTAGATTATTGTAGCTAAGGGATTTTGCAAACATTTAATTGGTTTATTATCTTTTATAAAATGAATAGTCTTGTTGATTGGATTGGACACATACAAGAATTACTATAGGTGTGATAAATATTGTCATTAGTACATGCGCGAGACTAGTATGTGCTAGCTACACATGCATTTCTTGCACATGTACACTAGTATGTATGATTTTTATTTTGCTTACTTACTGATAAAGTTATTTATTGGCTATGAATGTATGAACCTTGTGTCATTTCCCTTGTTTTGTAAATTACCCTAACTTCGGGATGAAGTTTCTTGAAGGGTGCGTGTATGTAACAACCCTAATTAATTATTTAATTACCATGATTAATAAATATTAGTTTAATAAATGATTAAAATAGATTTTTTGAAGACTTATTTTATAATATAATTGTTGTTGGTAGATGGACCAATTTATGGGGGAGGGGGATAAGGTGGTTGAGTGATTAGTGAGGGGAATGTGGTTGGATAAGGGAGGAGAAGAAAGATAAGGCAGGGGAGAGGACTTAGGAAGGAGGATCTTTTGGGGGTTGAGTAATGTTTTCAATTTAGGGGAGGTGAGAAATTTGGAGAGGAAGGAGGAAGGGATGAAGTTGTTTGGGGCTATACTTGTTCTGCATCGGTTTTGTGCTTACATATGACTTGAGGGCTCTCATAGGGGGAACATATTGCTAGTAATTTTGGGATCAGTGGCTAGAAAACCATAAGGAATCCTAGGGCTAGGGAGCTGGATAGGTTGTTCCCAGCTAGATGGGAGGTTAATCAGTTTGGGAAGAGCTTCAATTCAGCATCAGGTTGAGCTTCAGTTCAACATCAATTTGAGGTAAATACATTTCATTATGGTTATTGTTATTATGTTGTTGTTCATGTTGTTCCTTAATATCTTGTTCATTTTTCATTATGTTGAACATTGTTATTTGTTATTATGCTGAACAATAAATAAAGAAGAAGATAAGATATAATTTCTATATTTAGATTTATGTTTTATGAGGCTTTGTTTGCTCAGGCCTTACACTTATAAGTTAAGATATGTAATCCACTATTTAAATTCTTTAAGAAAATGTCAACTTTACTTTTGTCAAAGCACATTTTCCTTTAATTATCAAAATTCTCTTCAATGGTGCTCATGTGCATGGAAACATTTAGAGTTAGGGTTAAAGGTATATGATCAGAGTTGGGTTCATGGTCATTTAAAAGGTCAAAATTTAGTATTTGGTTGGAAACAAAGATATCATATATCACATAATATACGACACTACTACCTATCCCATGACTACAAGTCATCTAGTTGGAGTTTGGCCACTTCATTACTCCATTGAAAATTATTAGGCTTTGAGAGCTACAGAGCTTGACCAACTCAATACCTAACAAATTTAGAACTAGGTCTTCAAAGGTTCTTTTGTGGATATCAGATAAAACAAGGTCCTCATCTAGCCATTAACGATTATGGTTGGAATCATTACTTAAAAGAGTAGCTTGGTTAGTTGAATTCCTATCATTAAACTTTTGTAGCAGGAGGATATTACCTTTCTTTCTCAAACTATAAATATCTTGCTCTAAATTATTATGGGGACAATTTCTATCTATATTGTTTTTCTTATAAAAAGTAGAATTAATAGGTTCAAAAATAACAAATTGGTATATACATCTTCTTAGCATTGGTGTCTGAAATTTATATCCAAATGTACCAATTGAGAGAGTTGATCTTATGAAGTTGAATGTGAGGAGAAATTCTCTTTGTAATATAACAAACTATGCCTCTTATCCCTCTACGGTGGAAATTTTTGTTCCATGCCGACCCCACAAAAAATCCTTATATGTTAGTGACCTTATACTCTTCAGGCTCCCAAGTTTCAACTTGACGAATGATATCAATATCATTCCAGATCCAACTTATCATAGGACCTTTTCACAATGGAAAGCCACGAAAAATCCAAAAAAGGATCCCGAGTGTCCCAAATTCCTATTTATTATTATCCTTTATGTCACTATCCCTAACAATAGATTTTTTATTTCTAGTTATTTCCCATTTTCCTTCTTTCATGGCTTCTTTTACCTTTTGAATTTTCTTTCTTAATTTAGCATCATCTTTAGGAATGATGTCTTCATTTATAAATATTCCTGACCCTTTTAAGCTCGAAGATTTACTAAGTATCTTTATTTATGGTCATTACAACTTACTTTGACACACATAAACCTATATTTATGATCAATTATTTTTCCTATCCTCTTTGCTTCTATGAGGTAAGTTGTTTCAATTTGTGATTTATTTCTTAATTTTCTTACTATTTCTAGTGTATCCTCCTCTTGTTGTTATTTTATACCAAAAATTATGAGGTTCAAGGTTCTTTTATTATGTGCATGGTCTAGTTAAAATATCTTATTCATTTCCTCTTTTATGGGTTTAATATCCAATTTGTTTTCTAGATTACTGAGGGTCAAATTGTTGGTTATTTTTTCTTCTATCTCCTTAATCCTATGTCTCACACTACTACATATGGGTGGATTATTCCATGAAATTTTTCCATGTTTCCATTATTTTAATATTTTTTTAAATAGGGAATGATTTTCGTCGATATTGCCATGAATGTTCGTCGCAATATCCACAAATAGGCTATTTTAACTTGGTCAGGATTTTTGTCACTATTCCCACAAAAGTTCGTCGTTATTGCCACAAAAGTTCATGGCAATAGCGACGAAACTTTTGCCTATCTCATTGGTCGGTGTTAATGGCTAGTTGACTATTTGATCTATATATACCAGCCTTTAAGAGACTTTGCGACACAATTTCTATAGTTGTGACACTATTCTTGGCTTTTGTTTGAGCTGCTTATTTTTTCCGTCACCCACCGGTTGAAGAAATCAAAGTCTCGATCTACATAGCTTGGATTTTGAACTTGCAAGGTTAGTATGTTTTTATTTATTGATGTACTCATTTAACTTGTAAATTTTTGTTCAAATTTCCAAATTTCATGTAGCTTGTTTTTTCCTTCATAATATATTATATGTGTAGTACCATATTTCATGTCGTTGGTTTTTGGATCTAGTTAGTATGTTATATGGAAAAGGGCATGTGGATTCCATAATATTCTAGGTTTATGGAATCCACATACCCTTTTCTCTTCAATTGTAGCTAGAATGTTTCTCTCTTTTAGTTGATAAAGATAGTAACTCAACCTTGATTGGTGAAATGATAGTAATTGATTGTCATTTTCTTCTCTCTTTTATTTTTAAGAACTAACAAAAAAACACCAACAAAGCTTGATTGAAGCTTTGATACCACTTGTTACATCCCTAGTACCCAAATGGGATGACACTTGCATAAATTGAAAATAATATAATAGTGACAATAATGGTTGGGATACTTGCACACCTAATGGTTGGCTAGGACTTACTAATTCAATTAAATGAAGGAAGAAATATCCATGAATAAAATCTTGAAGTTTATTGTTATATTGATAAATGATAAGTTATGGTATATATAAGATAGGGAGGAAACTCATGTTTATAACAATAAGATACATAAACACTAACCCTAAACTTATGTTAGGTATATATGTCATTATTATATAAAGGAAACATTTGTACACATATGACCTTATTATAAAGATGTTATATATGTCGTGATTAGGCACATAACAATCACTTTTAACAAACCACCTTCAACCATCTTAGCTTATGGTTATCCACCTTTAACTTTATTGGCTTATGACTAAGCACCTTTAACAAATGAACTTATGATTATATACCATACTCTTCCAATATAAATAAAGTATATTTGTTTCATCTTTCTCAATAAAATCCACATACCCTTTTCTTATATGTGATGTTGTTTCTCTCGATTTTTTATAATCAAACGCAATTCTAGATGTACTAATTAAATTTAGTTTGTATTTGATGTAACCTGTTTATACACTATTAATAAGGAGTATCTAAAATATAAAAAATTCACGACGAAATCTACGATAACATGATGAAATCTACTAGTGAGACAATGAAAATGAGAACATGCCAAAGTGTCTTAGAAAATAAAACTGTGACCACTGTAAGTAGCATACAATTGTGACCATTGTATGTAGATGCAAATCAACACGTCATAATTTAAACCAACCCAACCCAATTATGGATCATAAGTGGTTGGCATTCTTTTTTTAGTGGTGAATTTCAAAGATTGGCATTTTGTCTACAAAACAACTTAGAGGCTAGTGTATGGTGTCGAGTGATTCAAGTTTGAGAAATTTTGACCACTTTCGTTAAAAGGTGTGTAATTATTTTCCATGGTGATTCAATACACACTACTATAAATTACAAATTGAAGCATATCGATCTTAATAGTTAATTGATAATAATAATAAAAAAACATGTCAAAACGTCTTCGAAGAAATAATTGTGAGGATTGTAGGTCACTATAAATAAACATATCATAATCGAAAGGAGTAGCTAAACTATAAAAATTTGACAACTTACTGTTTGGTATGGTGTAGGTAAGACAATTACTTGTCAGGACAAGGATTTGTCACTATGAACGAAAATGGCAGGAAGCTTGCTCGGTTAAAAGAGACATTAGAGGCGAGGGGCGATGGAAAATGTCATTTCCCTTGCTATGATTGCAAAGGCTTGCAAAAAAAAATAATTTTAATAACAACTAAAAGACATTGTAGGGAGAAGGGGCGCGCTGAAGGGGGTTATGAATATCGTCCCTTGGTAAGAGGATTCAATATTTAATGTATTCTCTATAATAATTAGTATGCCATGAATTTTAGTAATATTTCTTATCGATATTTTTATATTTTCTATACACACTAATTTTTCTACGTTGTTTTTAAATATATAGACGATACCCCCAAAATTTCAACCACCAGAGAGTTATTTGCCAAGTACTAGCAGAAATAATCCTTTACAGGGTGATGAACTTCAAGATCAAAATATTGAAGTTGTTGATCAAGTTATTAATGATGATATGGATGGAGATAACATTAGTAATTCAAATCAAGAAGATGAGATACATAGATTGATCCAAGACACATTTTCTCCAATGGATGAGGACAACGAGGATGATAGTCATGATGTTGATCCTCTACTCAAGAAGTCACATCAACCTCTTTATGAAGGCTCAACAACAAATATTTTATTTGTTATATTGTTGTTGATGAACCTGAAGGTTTTGAATGGTTTATCAAACACATGCCTCACACAAATACTGAGGTATTTAATTTGTTAATTATTTATGCCTGCATGTTCACAAATACTTAAAAGGTTCAATTTTTTCCTACATTGCTATTGTCTTCTAATTTGTAAATTAGTATATTGGATGAGATATTGATAATTAATATTGTTTACATTGACTTATTGTTTAGAATTTTGTATATTGTTAGGTGAAGTTCTATTACCGACATCAAAGAAATCAGAATGGACTATTAGGCTATTGATGCATGTCCTAATGATAATATCATATATTATGTACAATATTCATTAGAAAATGAATGCCCACAATGTCAAATAAGTAGATATCGAACCGATAAATCATCAAAGAAGGTTCCTTGCAAAGTTCTTCGTTATATTCCAATAATTCCACGTTTCCAATGGTTATTCAGGTGCCAAAGTACAACACATTTTATGGATTTCCATGCAAAGAACATAAGTTGAGATGATGTTCTTCGAATTCCTACAGATGGTTCTGCATTGAAGTACATCGAAGAAAAGTGGTCAATTTCTAAGGAAGAACCTCGTAATGTTAGACTTTCGTTGGCAGCTGATGGTGTAAATCCATTTGGAGAGATTCGTTCTATGTACTCAGTGTAGCCTGTTTTTGTTATAAACAATAACCTTCCTCCTTGGATGTCAATCAAGAGAGAGCACACAATGTTGGTAATGATTGTTCCATGTATTTAATTCTCTTTTATTTGCTTTAAAGTATGACAAAATATTTCATTTCTTTGTTTTGTGCATGGTAATTATTTCTTTTATATATAACGACATCTAGATAAGTATAGTTAATCATGCAGTATGTTGAACCAATTAGGTAGGTACCAAGTTCAAGATATGAATGTATATATTGAGCCTCTTATCGATGAGTTGTTGAAGTTATGGGATGGCATCACTATGTATGACATCTCTAGACCAATAGGGAAAAAATTATTTCAATTCCATGGAATACTATCATGGACAATTCATGATGCTCCCAAGTTAGGACATTTTTGTTGTATATTGTTACATTATTTTGTGATTTAATATTATATATATATATATATATATATATG
>JZKD02S1611597.1:197971-214371 GCA_000966675.3 Picea glauca
TGAAAATATCATGCATTATTTTAAATTGTAACTCTAATTCGATGCTACATTAATGCATATATCTTGCAGGTCTTCAAACAAAGGGTAAATTTGCATGCCAAGTTTGTGGTCCAAGGATAAAATCTCATCGTTCAAGGAGTTTAGGAAAGGAAGTGTTTGATGAGTATAAGCACTTTCTGCATAAGAACCATAGTTATCAAACTACAAACAAAGAAAATTTCAATGGTAAAGAAGAAAATGGAAAAAACCCATGAAGAATGACACCTCGCCTATGTAAGTTGGAATATATTAGAAATTGTCAAGGTACGCAAATTATTTATGTATGACATTATATAAATATTTGGTTAATTTCATTAGTATTAATTTTTTTTGTCCCATTAATTAATGTTAATTTCAATTTGTTGATGTTTCATGAATGTCATTAAGTCACGAATGGGCTTCCATGAGGAATGAAAAGTTACCTGATGCAATCCAGTAGATTTCCATACTATGAGCACCTACAAATAGTTCATCTGTTTGATACAATGCATATCGGGAAGAACATAACAGAATTGTTATGGAGAATATTAGATGGAAAGACTGACAAAGAGAGAATTGGAAAGATTTTTTGTGACATCCAGGAAGCTAATCATGCATTGCAAAGTATTATTATTAATTTTAATGGCGATGGTCATGATCAAAATACTAGTCTTCCTTGGTTATTCACGGAGCAACAGAGCAATATTGTGAAAGAGGTCATTCGAAAAATTAGGTTTCCGACGAGTTTTTCGTCAAACATACAAAATATCTTAACGAAAAAAGGTGATTTGGTGGGGTTAAAACACATGACTGGCATACATTCGTCAAGGTAATTAGTAGGTTATAATATATTTCCTTCTTGATACACATTTTTTGGAAAAAAATAATAATTATTTATTTTTTGTTACAGTATGTTCTACCTTTATCTCTCCCAGCCGACTTTGAAAACAACATAAAACAAATTATTTATGTACTTGGCAAATACATGACGTAAGTATTGTTTTATAAGGAAAATGTACTTCTTATGTGATTTGTAGTGGAACTTATTGACATATTATGTTTTCTCTGGAAATTTATGCATGCCTTGATATTATTTTATTGCATCGACATTTGTAGGTGGCTAGCATCAAAAGAAATCCATAAAGAATATATAAGTTATTGGAAGAGAGAAATTCCCCGACTAATGTGTCAAATGCAACAAAAACAAAAACAATACTTCCAGATGAAGAGTTGTTGATCGATTACAACTTAAATCGAATATATGGAGGGGGTGCAACTATGGGGTTAAATATCTTACATACCATTCAAATCAACCTTTGATCAATCATTGTTACAGTTTATCACTGCAATATTTCATTTTTTTACTGCATATATTTCATTTTTCATTATTTATTTTTTGATATTACTGCAATATTTCATTTTTTTAATGTTACAATTAATTTTATAACTCTTGTTGATTAATTTATTGTGTCAACATATATCTAGGCTGACCGTGAGATATCACAGGCTACACATGTTCAGGGTGATTGTGGAAAGGAACACACTGTGCCTCAGCAGGTAAATGCTAAATATAGTAACAACCTTTGACTACAACAACTAAATTTTAGAAATTTCATTAGTTTTTTTTTCTGATATTACTGCAATATTTGATTTTTTTAATGTTACAGGTGAATTTCATAACTTTTATTGATTGATTTATTGTCTCAACATCTATCCAGGGTGACTGTGGAAAGGCACCCATTGTGCCTCACTAGGTAAATGTTAAATACAGTAACAACTTATGACTACAACAACTAAATTTCTAAAATTTCATTATTTTTTTTTATGATATTACTCCAATATTTCATTTTTTAAATGTTACAGGTGAATTTCATAACTTTTGTTGATTGATTTATTGTGTCAACTTCTGTCCAGGGTGATCGTGTCTGAAAATCATCTGCTACATTTGTCCAAGGTGACCATGGAAAGGTACCCGTTGTGTGCCTCACTAGGTAAATGTTAAATACAGTAACAACGTATGACTACAACAACTAAATTTATGAAATTTTGTTATTGTTTTTCTGATATTACTGCAATATTTTATTTTTTAATGTTATAGGTGAATTTCATAAATTTTTTTGATTGATAAATTGTGTCAACATCTTTCCAGGGTGACCGTGTCTGAAAATCACCCACTACATCTGTCCAGGATGACCGTGGAAAGGCACTCATTGTGCCTCACCGGGTAAATGTTAAATACAGTAACAACTTATGACTACAACAGCTAAATTTCTCAAATGTTAAAGTTCATTTCATTAATTTTATCCATCAATGTATTGTGGCATGGTCAACATGGGAAGGCTCCCACTGAGGATATTGATGAGGCCGAACTATTTTATTCGACTGAACCAATGAAAACTATAACGAAGGCCTTGAAGAAGGATAATATAGAATATCTAGGTTTGCTTAGCAAAAGACCCCTGACATAGGAGGACAGGGAAAGAATTGTAGAGATACAAAATACAATAACTAATTTTTGGGTAAGTGGCATATTCACATATTTTTATCAGCTATGACAATTTCATATCCAGTTTTTTCTTTTATATTTTTTATATGATCTGATAAGGTAAATTTTTCAGTTTGTATGAGTTTTTAAACCCCATGTGTGGGGAACCTGTCGATCTTCCAACTGTTATAGGTACCAGTGATGGTCCAATGCAAAACAAATGTCGACATAGCAAAGTGAAAGTGAGCATTTTTTATCCTTCTGAGGTTCCCCTCAAATCCATTAATGAGTGAAATGATTTTGACCGCATGACACATTGGAGCATGATGAGCCAAAGCCTGGGACTCCACATGACTCCAAGGAGGAACGTACTGTAGATGGAGAGGATATTATTCTGCATGAAGAAGAATGAATTAAAATAAGAAGATCACTAGATGTCACCTTTCGGGTGGATGACGCCTGTGTTTCGATCAAGATTCAGAAGATTGCAGGTAATTGTTAATTAATTGATTCATTTTTTTCATGAAATTGAAATGGACATTTGTTGAGATTATTATAAATTAATGGATAACACGTTTCTGCAGGAAACAATGTTTTCTATATAAACTTAAATGAAAAAGCATTGGAGTTGTTTGGCCCCACCATTCGCACATGGTGGAATGGCCAAGATAGAAAAAAGAAAGATGATTTAAGAGACCACATGGTAAACTTGTTTGGCAACACTTTCAACAAGAAAGTGGTTACAAAGTTATCCGATGAGAATTTAAAATATACAAGGGCCCAGTATAGGGAGAAATTGCAATTAGACCTCAAGCACGAGCGGCCTCCCATGGTTCCAGGGAAAGAGTGGAAGGCCCTGATAGAGGATGCAAAGGAGAACTTTAAAAAAAAAAAGGAAGACATCCACGAGTTGGTCAAGCAAGGTACAACACATGTCATATTATCAGTGAAATATGATCATTTATGTTTTTCTTTTCTGTTTTAAGTAACAATTCCGATATCTATTTTTTTTCAAAAATTCCATATGTATCCTACCAAACACCTCCAAAGAAACCAAGGCCAGAGTGGAAAAACATGGCCAACATAAACTAGGCCAGGGTGGCTATGGAAAACTAAAAGCCCGAATAGTAAGATTTAAATGATTAACCGTGGTTAATACTTATTTAATAGTAACAAACAAATATATGTTTTTTGTTATTGGTATTTTTAATGGTGTTATTCATTGTAGTTAAATATGTTTGACACTGCTGCCATCGAGGAGGACCTAAATCTTGGTTACAAGCATGGTTTTAAAAGTGTGATTGAATATAGAAAAAGCTTGGGCCAGACTCCT
Source organism: Picea glauca (assembly GCA_000966675.3). Lineage (NCBI taxonomy): Eukaryota > Viridiplantae > Streptophyta > Pinopsida > Pinales > Pinaceae > Picea > Picea glauca. Next base: position 201,808 of record JZKD02S1611597.1, read on the forward strand.
ATGTCAACAACCATGCAAGTAAATCAAATGAATAAGGAAACTGTAGTAGCATGCTTGTAAAGTCTATTCATATTTTATTATATCACCCTTAACTAAGTATTTATGTTTGTTTTCAAGCAACAGTGCTACCACAGTAGTGAATCTAGTGGTATTTAGTAGACACCATGTCATAAAAGGGTGCACATGTCCAGTGATAGTGTAGAGAAGAGTACCCATTCCTGTATGTATGCTTCAGAATTAGAAATATTTACTATGATTGTAGATATTTATTTCCTGACTTATATTTATATATTATCTTCTCAAAATTGAAGAGCACGTAGCTCATGAGGGTTAACTGCGAGAGGAACCAAGTGGACAAGAAATTAACACACCAACTATCATAGCTACACAGACATGTAGATAGCAATAGTGTAATGTTAATCAAAATACTGAATTAGTTATTTCAATTATATTTCAACATATTGATATGATCATTTTTTTTGTTGCAGTTCATGACCCTGAATAGATGCTTCGACACCCTTCTTAATGGCGTGCCTGAATTATGGTACATGAGCACACACAGACAATAAAAGGAAATGGCACACGAAATACAATGTCCTTGGATGATTATGATAACCCAATTGTCAATTTTATGAATGTAGATATTGATATATATGCCGAGTTCCATGTGGTCTTTTTATTGTCTAATTTATTTGTTATTGTCAAGTTATTTGTCAAATTTAATGTGTAGATATTGCATATATGCCAAGTTCCACGTGGTGCTTTTATTGTCTAATTTATTTGTCAAATTTGATGTGTAGGTGGTTGTACAGTACATCGAGTGTACCCTCTTTACCTAGCTCAAATTTCAACTATAAATCAAGAACCCTAAAGAGGTATTTTAAATATAATTTTGGTTTACTTGTAGTTTTTTTATAAAGAAGTATAACTATTTTAGAGAACCCCCATATACAAAGTCTTTATCCATATCCTCATTATGGAAAATAAATTAGAAAAGATCCATCACTTCATTCATTTCCATAATCCTAACCTTATTGCTATGCCTAGTCCAAATCCTAGTTCCTATTAAACAATGCATGAGGGTAATCCCAATAATCTATACCCCTCCTCTCATCCCACATGTTAGTGCAAGTATTATAAGGCTCCAAAGGACACTACTACAAAATGTGTATTCTTATAATAATAACTCACATCAAAATCCTTGTACATAGATGATAAATCCCTTGATGATCCTAGGGTACACCAATCTTCGGACACTTCTCCCAAACAAAAAATAGTCCCTATTAAAAACTCTATTGAAAAAGATCCCTCATTACTCATAATGACGAATGAAATTTATTCCCCTCTCTAAGTCTCCTTTTTACACATAATTGTTATATCAAAGACCAACTTGCCACTATAATCCTTGACAATTGTAACCAAAATAATCGCATTTTCCATCACTCCTCACCCCTCTCCTTATCATTGGGGCTTTGTACAATAGGACATAACTCATATTCTCATTAATAAACAGTGTGGAGTCACCCTTGTCATAAGGACTTTTCAAGATAATGTTTAATGTTATGTATCTCCCCTTGATTACTCTAATTTACTCTTGAACATATCATATGAACAATAATGAGATTCTTTATAAGATGTCCATTGAAATACCTATCAACTCTTTAAAGAGAAAAAAAACCTATGAACTTGTCTTTATTGCAATACTCTTTCCATGTAATGATGTGACCAAGACATCCTACATAAATATCTTTCTCTCTTAGTTGTACCTCACATCCAACCATTTCATATGGTTTCACTTTCTATCTTCCACACATTCCAAATGATACCATCTCATCCTTCCACCCCATCAAAAACAATGAAATTCTTTATAAGATGCCTATTGCAATACTTATCAACTCTATAAAGATGAGAAAAACTATGAACTCACCTCTTGCAATACCTCTTCCTTATAATGTTAAGACCCAACAAAACATAATACATAAATACCTTTCTCTCTCACTTTTACATCACATCAATCCATCTCATCTCATATGGTTGCACTATCCCTCTTCCAAACTCTCTAAATAATACATTCTCATCCTTCTACCTGGATGCACTCTCACTCTACTATTCTCATTCTAAATCCCAAACCACACAAATTAAAAAAATACATATATGATCTATTATACCTAGTTCCATAATTGCTTTCCCTTGTCCTCTCGCTGGCTACAACAATCATAATTACAAGACTTGTAAAAGATAATTTTTGCATAATGTAGGATTCACAAGAACTAGCACCCAACCACTACACTTTTGTATACAATAGTTCCTTCAAAAATTGTTCCTCACCAGCTATAATATTTATGTCATTATTAGCTAATGTTTCCAGCAATTTAGAACTACATATATAGAGTTAGACTTACGACCATTTTTTTCTTAAACAACACCACAACCTTAGCATTCTATTGTTATGTCTATTCAGCCATATATTGTCCACATAGACACTACACACCCCAGATGGCTTCTCTAATTAGAACTACATACCTATATAGGTATATGTACAACCATTCTTTCTTAAACAACAACAACACCACAATGTTAGCATTCTATTGCTACGTCTACTCAGCCAGATATTTTCCACATAGACACTACACCTCAGATGGTTTCTCTAGTTAGAACTACATACCAATATAGGTATATTTCGAACCATTATTTCTTAAACAACAACACCAAAGCCTTAGCATTCTATTGCTATGTCTACTCAACTATATATTTTCCACAACGACACTACACCTCAGGTGGCTTCTCTAGTTCTCCATCCTTCAATGTAACTCAACCATGGCTATATACATTCTCTTCATATGTATACTTCAACAACATCGATGCACACCACCACCAATGCTTATTTCTACCATAGAACACATTCCAAATTCATTGTGCACATTAATCATTGGAGTTTTCTTGTTTACACTCTAGGAAAAACACATCAGATCATGGACATGACATCTTCAATGGATACTGATCACCTTGGACCTACAACAAGTTCTTCACATAAACACACAAATAAGTATCATTCCTAGATCACCACAAGCTCAGAATAGAACATCCTTGCTATATTCAAATCCCATGCATTCTATTTTTCCACCAAGTCTATCATGTCTTTGAAAAAGCATAGTTGCAAGAGATTGCAACAATGAACACTCAGCCTTGTAGGATCATATCAATATTTCATGCCATACCACCCTTTAATCTTTCCACCAAGTCTATCACCTAGAGTAGTGTGATCACCCTTTGTTTCAAAACATTGTGATCACACTAACTTGATTTGGTGTGAACTACCCTTCGAGTTAAAAATTTCCATATCTCTTCATTTATATGGTATCATGTACCTTCACTTGAATAGGGTGAGTTACATTTAATTGAATAGGTGTAAGTGTCTTTGTTTAAACAAGTGCTCCATTGTTTTGATCTACCATTCTTTCAAAGCGTTACAACTTTTTTCGTGGGAGCAACTTTAATTTCTTTCATTCATATCAGTGTGAGTAACCTTCATTTTTTTGGTAAGTGAATGACTCAACCACAAGGCCATGGGTCAATCATGAATCCCAACATCTAGCTTCTCAATATGGTATATGATATCTCATGTAGATTTTTTTTTTTCAAACTTAAAGCAAGCATTGCAATATTGACGATAGTTTGTTGGAAGGAAAATTTTTTTTTTGAACAAGTGTGGCAATAGCGATGAAAGTTTTTCGTACTTTTCCACAGTTTTGCGTCGCACATATAGCATCTGTGTCATAATTTTTGTCTCTGGAAAACATTTTCGTTGCTATTGCCACGCTTTTTCCTCGCAACTTTCCACAGTTTTGTGTCGCACATATGGCACACTTTTACCTTGGCACAGTTTTTCATCCCTATTGCATCAAAGTTTCTTCGCTATTGCCACGTTTTAAAAGGTACACCTATCTTGATGGTGATGACACGTGGAGGGATAATTCCATTGATGTTTCCACAAACACCTGGTTCTTGGATATAGCGACGAAAAATAGTCTTTGATTTTGTAACGACCCTGCTTAAATAGATGTATAGGATTATTAATTATAATTAATTTAATAATCTAACTATCCTAAAAGTTAGCTAAAGAATAATTATTTCTTAAATAACATTAACTAATTAATTATTATTAATTACTTGTTCATGACTGTCAAGGATTAATTAATTATTAATTGACTCATTAATTAATTAAGTAAAGAATTAAAGGGGGTTAATAAATTATATTGTTAAATTAAAAATTACGTATACGGAGGGGATAAGGGGAATTAATAAAAGGATAAGGAACATGAATAATGGGATAAAGGGCATTAACTACGAAAGGATAAGATAATTAATAAATGGATAAGGAAAGTAATGAAGGAGGGGGAAGTCGGTGAAGGGGAATATGAGCGGAGGAGGTTACGAAGGAGGGGATCATTCTACGGGAGATTTTTATTGATTTTTGGGGCTCTCTTGGATTTGCAGAGAGGAGAGTTGATTTCTAGAGTCGGAAGGATTAGTTCAGGGGGCACCGGTTTGCTGGAGGTTTTGGGCACGGGGGCCAGGATATCCATATGGTATCCTAGAGCTAGGTAGTTGTCCTAGTTGGCAGGGTGGAAACTCAGTTTTGGGCAGAGTTGGTATGTGGATTCAAGCTGGGCAAGGCAACAACAAGAAGGTCAACAAAACAAGCGAAAAACAAAGGGTTAGCATCAGACTCAGGTATTTTAAATTACATATTTTTGTATTCTATTATGAATTTTATTATTCGTTGATCAATTTACATGCGTATGAGCTAAATTAAAAGGAATTATTGAGTTACTGTTCAATCAAGTAGCAGTTACTATTTTGTTTGTAAAATTAATTGATGTTAAATTAATCTGGTCACTACACATGGTATCAAAGCTTTTTGTTTGAAATCTGGGCCTGAGGGCCAAAGCTCCAAGCTCTAGCTCCAGTCTCTCCTAACCTGCAAACAAAACCCACTATTATTTTGATTATATATAAAAAACTCTAAATATATATAAATAAAATACATGTTGAAATGTAAAAACAAATTTACCAAAGTAAAACAAGTGAAATATGAATACAGCTAGGGTTGTTACACAAATGAGTTAGATATCTCTCCTACTTTCAAATGAGAATATGAAGCAGATCAAAGATGCAGCTAGCAACAATACAAAGCCACGTTGAACTAAGGATCTTCCCAAACATCCATACAAGCCAGTAGAAATCTTGGAGATGAAGGAATTGTACTGCCATCATGACAAAAGTTGATGCCTTGTGGGTTACATAGGTTGAAAGATATGCAAACTCGAGGGGCATATCAGATTCGGGGTTTAGATGGATCCGTGCTACTTATTATCAGACCTGGGTTTTGATGGAAATATGGGTATATAAAAAAAAATATATCAGAACCCCTGGAACTGCCGACCCAAAGTTGGATTCACTATTTCTGTGGTGATGTGGATATAAGGGTTAGGAATATGTGGAGATACTAGAGTTTGGAAATCACGCATTAATCTATCCTTCTGGTAGCAAGGAGGGTGGAAATATGGGTATGTTCTTATCAGATGGGGAGAGGGGATTCTGTAGAGTATCCCTTTATTTTAGTGGGGGGGAGCTTAGTTAAGGTAAAGTTAGTGGCTCTAGTTCGAATGATGATTTGTTAAAGAAGTAGCATCTAAGCCTGATGAGGGCGTTCATATATAATGTCAAAGAAGGACGTTCGAAGGAAGGTTGGGGAGCCTCTTGCCCAAACTACCTGTAGAAGCCGGTGGTAACATTAAGTGAATAAACGTAAGTTTTCTTGGATTCACTATTTCTGTGGTGATGTTTCGCCTTGAGCCAGAATTTGATTGTCCTCTTGAAAGCAATGGAATAAATAAATAAATAAATAAATAAATACGAGCCATAGTAGATGCCCCGTTAAGTAAGATGGGAGCTAATACAAAGATAACACAGCTTTCTTAAACGGGAACCCTGATCTAGACACAGTAGGATCAATTGAGTTAGCAAATATAATGTGTGTACAAGCATCTTTTTCCTTTCATTTTTAAAATTGCACTATTGAAATAAAAAAAAAATAACGTACAATAATGTTTTCTTCCTGTAGCTACCTAGATAGGGCAACACTTAGCTCAGGACGGAGCACATACTATATTGGTGGCATGGATTCACCTGGTCCTCGGTCAGATCTTCAATGGTGGTGCCATGGAGAGAGAAGTCCTGGCCATGACAAAGAGAAAAAGAGTTGGAAAAGACATGCATGCATGCTTAGTTGTTCATTTTGTGTCTAATTTGAGGACCCGGAGGGACTTTACCGAGGTAGGAGGGAGAGGTTTTTTCCAAATGACACACCTCATTCTGATTGAGTAGGCAGATGGAATCTTACCCTAATCGAGAATCTAAAATGGAGATTCTTGTGAAGAAACTATACTCTTGAAGAAACTATATTCTTGAAGAATGTTTATCTCTTATTTCATAATGTTTATCTCTGATAGCCAGGATTCACATTGATTCTTATAGTCAGGTCATAAGAAGTCTGCTAAATACGTAAATATAGTATGTCGGCATATATACGTTTACAAAGTCCATACAATGAGAGTTCATCCGCTTGGTTTCTACTTGTGCCCTTGCACCCTTTCCTACTTCCAGAGCTAGCTGAGAGGATCGATAATAGAGGATATGCGCATGGAGACGTTGAACTTACATCAAAACATGAAAATACGTTCTGAGTAGATACCACCACTTCAGGAAACTGAAACAGATAGGAAGGAACCATTTTCCACTCAAATTACATGGCAAGAAAGATAGTTTAGCCCTTAATCTGAAGTCTTATTTCGCCAATGCAAAAACCAATAATATCAACACCTGTATAGTATATGATTTGTTTTCTTCTCAGTTTGGGATAAAACATATCCCTAGATATATATGACATATTTTCTTGATTCTACGAATACAAAATACATTCAGTCGATAAGAGAAGCCATCTAGAACTCCACAGACACTTGGTATAAAAGAAAGTTTCCAAGAAGAAAGCAGGAGCTGTAGACCAGCAAAATAGACAAACGAATTGTCAGAGAGTTGAATATTGAAAATTCGAAAATGTTTTGATACTGGTATATCATAAAAAAAAAAATCCTTTCTAAAACCAAACATTGGGACTGGAAAATGAAAAAAGAGTACGTTGCTTTGACCCAGACAGAAGAAAATCTTGAACTGATACTGGCGGTTATGCAAGAAAGTATAAATATTGAACTGATACCGGCGGCTATCGATGATCTCCTGACAAAGACTATTTTCATCCCAGCCTGGGAGCTCAGTGCCAAGTAACCAAGCTGAGTAGCTCATCTGAGTATCAAAGCCGAGTAGCCCAAAGTCCAGCTATAACTGGCATCGCTACCTGGATTGAGTAATGACATCTACATTTGGCATTGAGTAGAGGCATTGATGTAAGGCATTGAATGTTGGATCGACTAGCATCTATCAACAATGACCTCCTGGTGATTGGCTCTTGGTGAAGGAAATATCTTACCGACTATGCGAAAAATGATGAATTCTAGAGATAGACTGTAAATCTGTCAAGTAAATTTTCTTGAATGAAGCAACTTGTTGAGTATCAAATGTTAAGGTCTGAAATTTGGAGCGGATAGGATATCACTAAAAGATGCTCGAAAATGGAAGAACTATTATCTCTAATTTTCATCAAATGAAGTCATTTCGGGTCAAAACTGTCGAAAGATAGCTTTAAAATAGTAGAATATTATCCCTAATTTGCATCGTACGAAGTCATTTCGGGGTCAAAACTGCCAAAAAATGAAGTTTTATCATAAATTTGCAATGTTTTATCGTAAATTAGGCTAGAATGAAGCCAATTAATCTAGGAAAACCCAAAATGGTGAAATTCGCGGCAACAAACACAATTTTTTTAACTCATTTATAGATGCTGAACTTCTACGAAAATTTACCAAATTTGACAGGATGAAGCCCTGTTTTGCTGCTAAAATTTGCCCCAAAAAAAGATACGCAACAGGCATTTGGACAACAAAGACTTACAGTACAATGATGTTCAAAACGAATGAAATATGTGAAAACAACTACAATATTTTACCTGGAGGTGGCAACACCTGTTGAAAAGTTATCCGTGCCTTGCAAAGTAAATCTCAAGGAACACAGGTGACCTGTTAGTACTACTTTGGGTGGGATCTTCCTCCTATAGCAGCTGGAGAAAATGTATTAGGGGATAAATGTATGGCAGACTTCCTGCAAAGAGGGTAAGGCCGCCCAGGTCGAGAGAGAGCAAAATTCCAGCGGAGGATAAATATTTGGTAACAAGATGGTAGGGTCGTCCAGGTGTAAAGAAAGAAAATACTAAGGGAGAGGAAAATAATAGATAGCAAATAAATTTTGACTGTGCATGATAGATAAGTAATGGCTTCCATGGATGCATTGAAGAAAATAGCTTCAAGGACAATGTGAAGTCTGCCTGGAATATAATGTACTGTCCTAATATTATCTAGACAGTATGTGGCGAATGGGTAAAAACTAAGAAATTAGTAAAAAAAAACAAAAAACTAAGACCTAATATTATCTGGAAATAGCCCATCACCTGCCATTTAACACAAAGCCCTGTGCCGAACACCAAGTTGTCAAGGAGGAGGAGCCAACGATGAAGCCTTTGTGAAAATTTGAAACTAACCCAAGCACAAGCACCAAACACCAGCGCACAAATCTTTCACCAAGCAACAATACAAGCCATCACCTGACAATCGAGGAAGGAGACAAGGAAGAACTGATGATGTACCAGTTCAGTGAGAGAACAAAAAAACTACAGAGGGAACGACCATGGCGGCTGACCGCGTAGCCAAAAGAAAATGACAGGAAATGTAGAGTTAGGGTTTAGAAAGGAAGGTGTTGGAGGAAGCAAGGCGGTCACGTGGAATCCATGCGTGCCAGCACTTGTTTTTAAATTATTTCATTTTTTATTTATTTTAAGTTTCTTTTTATAAATTGTGTGCGTGTACGTTTAATTTTTTTTATTATTTTAGTGTAAAGATAATTAACTTTAAATTAATTTAAAGATAATTTAGGTTAATTTAATTTATTTAAATTAACTTAAAGTTAATTAAGTGGTTACACTAAATTATAGTTTAGGTTAATTTAGGGTAGATTAATTTAAAGTTAATTTATGATAATTTAGTATACAGTAAATTTAAAAAAAATAATAATAAATAAATATATAACTTTAAAATTATTAGTGTAACTAATTATCAAATTAAAATTTTAATTAAATTAATGGTGTATTTAGAGTAAAGTTAAAATACATTAAAAGGTTAATTAAAATTTTAGAAGGTCCATGGGTTTTGAACCCAAGGCCACCCACCAAGCGATGCGCCTTAAGAAGAGGAATAACACCAACACGCCACACATATCACTTTTACAAATAAATTCGCATATAAATAGTTTAATTATCAATAATAACAAGGTACTATCCTGAAGAATAATCTATGATTATCCAAGTGTCAGGCTCATGAGACCTTACACAAAATTCATCAAGCCAATCATCGAGCCCTTTCATTCCATTCCAACAGTCTTCAGTAGAAGAAGCAGTGGAAAATGCGCGTTACACAGGGGAACACATGAAATTGAATGGAGGTATGAGGTTGACCTTTCCGCATCGTCCTGGAATCGTCGAGAAGGCCCCTAGGACATTTCCTAAGGGAGGGGGTTCAAGGCCACCGCCATATAGTTACAAAGTCACTCCAAGGACAGTAGCCACAGGGATTTCAATGGTCGCAAGTGCATCATCTCGTTCATCACCAACGATGCAGACAGGCCCACGACTATCTCAGGGAACAACAAGTAGGGGCAGGGGTTCCAGGGGAAGGAACACATTTCAAAGATAGTCACATAACAGTGCACAGGTTCAATCTTGTGTTACCTGTTGGGGGTGCGGAGGATCCCATTACCAGCGTGACTGCCCATAGTTACAATCAGGCTTCGTGCATAGAGAAGGAAAGGCACCGATGGGAAGATCAAGTAGTAGCCACCAAATTTACACAGCGGTTAATAACCGCCAGGCCGAACATCAATCCACGGTGGTGGAGTCATCAGGTACGCTAAATCATATCAATGTCAAGATTTTGTTTGATTCTGGTGCGACAGATAGCTTCATTTCACCATCTGCATTAGAAAAGAGTGGGTTGGCAACCTACGAGCACGATGATTTTAAACAAGTCGAGATGGCTTCGGGGAAAAAACAAGTGGTAGGACCTAGTTTTGATAATTGTATAGTAGACCTGGGAGTGTGTACTACCAAGTTCAAGGTATAAGTCACTGCTCTTGGGGCGTATGACCTAATCATTGGAATGGACTGGTTAGCAGCTCACCGAGATTTGGTAGATTGTTTCGCAAAGAGGGTGCTTTGTGTCGATGATGAAGGAAGACCAGTAGATATCCAAGGTGTACAAAGAAAAGTGTCGTTACGCTTTATATCAACTATGAAGGTTAAGCGATGCTTGAGACAATGGTGTCGATTGTATGTAGTGGAAGTAGTGAATGAAAGGAAGGGACCCTCATTGGATCAGTATCCAGTATTGTCAGAATTTCAGGTGGTTTTTCCGAACGAGTTACCAGGGTTACCTCCTGAGAGGGAGCTTGATTTTACTATTGAGCTAAAACCTGGTGCAGAACCGATCTCCAAGAATCCGTATCGGATGACAGTGCTGGAAATTTGTGAATTGCAAATGCAGTTGAAAGAGTTACTGGACTTAGGGCTAATAAGGCCCAGTGTCTCACCTTGGGGCACACAGGTAATTTTTGTAAAGAAGAAGGATGGATCCTTACGACTGTGTATAGACTACATGGACTTGAACCGTGCTACAGTGAAAAATAGCTACCCGATGTCGCGAATAGATGACCTATTCGATCAGATGAAAGGAGCAGCGGTATTCTCAAAGATTGATTTGCGATCAGAGTATCATCAATTGAGGATTAAGGAAGGTGATGTCCCAAAAACTTTTTTTCGAACTCAGTTTGGACATTACGAGTTGGTTGTAGTACCTTTCAGATTGACCAATGCACCAGTAATATTCATGAGCCTCATGAACGACGTATTCCGGAAGTACTTAGACCGTTTTGTACAAGTATTTTTAGATGATATCCTCATCTATTCCAAGAATGAAAGAGAGCATGAGGAACACTTGTGAATAGTGTTGTCCTACCTTAGAGAGAACAAATTGTATGGGAAGCTGTCAAAGTGTTCCTTCTTCCAGAAAGAGATCCACTATTTAGGTGCTGAAAAATACCCATGAGGTGAGAAGCTTTATGGGGCTAGCAGGTTATTACCGGAGATTTGTGGAAGGGTTCTCAAAAATAGAGAAACTCATCACCACCTTGCAGCGCAAGGGGGTTAGCTATGAATGGACAGTAGAGTGTGATAGTGCATTCATTGAGATTAAGAGGTTACTAACTAGTGCGCCAATTCTACGAGTGCCAGAAATGGAAAAGGACTTCACAGTCTACACGGATGCCTCGAAGCAAGGGTTGGGGGATGTGCTAATGCAGGATGGAGGAGTGATAGCCTATGCGTCAAGAAAGTTGAAGAAACACGAAGAGTTATACGTGACTCATGATTTAGAGTTGGCAGCTGTAATGCTAGCTCTCAAAATTTGAAGGCCACCCTACGAAGCTTTGTATGGGAGGCCATGCAGAACGCCATTGAGTTGGGATAGACTAGAAGACCGAGTAATAATTGGGCTAGAATTGATTAAAGAGATGGAAGAATAGGTGATTCATATTAGGCAGAGACTAAAGGAAGCACAGGATAGGCAGAAACGCTATGCGGATGCACATAGGACCGACCGAAGTTATGAAGTGGGAGACCAGGTTTTCATTCATATCAGGCCTAATAATAGTACCATACGGTTCAGGAACGAGACAAAGTTGTCACCTCGATTTATAGGACCATTCAGGATCCAAGAGAAAATTGGATCCATTGCATATCGTCTCGTACTACCAGCCCACTTGCATAAAACTCATAATGTATTTCATGTATCTATTTTATGTCATTATGTTGTTGATGACTCCCATAAACTAAATTGGAAGGAATTGCAGGTATCGGACGTGGGAACCCTCACGGTAGAACCATTACGCATATTGGACCGTAGAGTCCGACAGCTCAGGAACCGTCTGGTAGACCAAGTTAAGGTCCAGTGGGACAAGTATAGTCCAGGATCTGCTACTTGGGAAGACACCAAGACACTACGACGAGACTATGCCTCACTTTTTTGACCACCTCGAGAACACGTTTCTCGAAGGATGGGTGTATGTAACACCACCTTTTGACTTACACAGCCAGGATTACCTGAGACCTATATACTTTATTTTCTAGTCACAATGAAACTATTAAGTGATACACCTAAACTTTAAACGTGTGAACTTTTATGTATGATCAAATGTTATTGATGATGATGTAGGTAATGCGATCTATTATGTGAATGTAAATTTTACGAATGTTTAAATGTTATTAATGATGATGTATATGATGCG
>JZKD02S1611597.1:244515-303102 GCA_000966675.3 Picea glauca
TATATATATATATATATATATATATATATATATACTCTAGAATTCTTCTGTGATGAGATCTTGCAATTCACAGAATTATTCTCATACGTGTATATATATATATGTATAATAGTATGAATATGAAGGGTTCAACATGTCTAGGTTTATCTCCAAAGATGAAACGTACATGAAATCAAACGTACAACATGTATCAAAAGGGAAACAAGTTCTTAACATAACTAAGGGAGTAATATTCATAAGCTACGGTCATATTTCCCTTCAGAATTAAATAGCAAAACAATCTCACATATATTTAAGTTAGATAAGAATTTCCAGTAATTAAATCATCATGCCATGTAGTTGATTGCTGGTAGGAATAATTTTCTTTCTTATATAATATTATATCAAAACTCTATATAAGTTTGTTTTTTGTTACATTTACATGATTTGTGTTTAAATAAGTATACCTACGCAAGGTGCCAACTGTGAATAAATAGATATATGTGGTTTGTAGAGTCCATACTACCTCGTAACTCTTCCCTTCAATGTTATACGAGAAAGGAGAGCTCAACTATGAAATATGAACTCTCTGAAGTTTAATTACAGAGATACGGATAAACTTATGATATATACATACTTGTTCAAAATTCTATCATACCTAGATAATCCCACCTAGAAAACCAATTACAGAAGAGATAGTCCTAGAACTAGGTTATCTGTTATAACTTCAAATAATGAACATATTTTATCCATGAAAAAATACTTCACTTTAGCACAAAAAAATGCATTATAACAGATATACAAAATCATTCAAACGAAGAATAAGTTTTAACATATCTGAACTAGCTCGTGGGAAGACAAAGGGAACAACCACGTTCCTCCCAACCGTAGAATAGGGGATCCAAATCACTTGCCTGATTCACCCCATAGTCTGACCATGAATCCATGAGGGAAAACTTGGAATCTCCTTTTCAACAATGTCTTCCGCTATCTGTAGTCCTCTTCTTGCCTCACACTTAATATTTAGTGTTCATAACAACAAGTACATAGTAATTTCCTCCCTTCCAACATACTAGGCTGGGTCCTGCCTCCTCACATATGCTATATATCAAACAATCTTGGTTGCCTAGGTCTTTTTCCCTCCCTTGGGAATTTCCGTAGATTTCTAAATCCCTGATTTTCAGGGGCTTCCAATGGCCAAATCCTTGATTTGCCACTTGTAACAATCAGCCCAGTGGTAGTTCCAACATGTTCCCCATTCATGGAGTCATGGTCAACTGATTTTAACATGGTTGTTCCATTTGTCCTCCTACAATAATTATAAAATATTATGTTTACATACAAGTGTCATAGTCAAATGGTTAGTTGATTCAAATCCATATTCTACCCAATAGTCATAATAATTAATTACAATTTATCAAATTCAAAATTCAAAATTTCCATAAATGACAAAAAAATTCCCAATTCAAATTTACCAAAAACAGAATAATTTTCTAACAATTTGCGAAATTCAAAAACAATTTATTTTGGGGGATGTCACACCAAGAGTAACCACAAATATTGTTCCTATAAAAAAAGTCCAAAACCGTAGAGATATAATGTTTGAAATAAAATATCTCCTTCAAAACTACATAGATATAATGTAGAGATGAATCGATAGGAAAAGTTTTCACACAATTCTAAAAATGATGGAGAAGCTAAGAGGAAACCCTTTCCTATGTGATATGGGGAGGGGTTTCATCGAGGTCATCCATGAGTCTCCTTTGAGATCTAATAGATTTTATATGTAGAACACAGTAGGACGAGTGGAACTAAAGGCTCATGTGGGATATACAAGGGATTTTTATGGATATAAAGGACATAACAATGTTTTCCCTTAGATGAATTAATTTCTCTTCGCATTTTTATTGGAGGTACGACATGGTTGATTATCATTTTTTCACCCAACAAATGTTGTTGAAGGTTTTGCAAAGATAGGAATTATAGTTGATTTTGGTGATCAAGAGAGAATTGCTTTTTTTCTTTAATTGTATAAAGGATGTGTAAGAAGTTTCTTTTAGTCAAAATTCAATACAGTTGTCTTTTTTCTTTAATTGTATAAAGGATGTGTAAGAATTTTTTTTGGTCAAAATTCAATAAACATTGATAGAGGATTATTGGTGTATAGATAACTAGAGAGATTTATCTTTCTAGAGAGTTTGAGGATAGAAGATTGGATATAGATTTTGAGACTAGGTTCAAGGTTAATAGGGATAAACCTTCATTTAGATGATATTTTTGGTATCAATAATTTTTCCACTATCATTGAATCTCGAAATAATTCTACATGTAGAAAGAAAACACAATATGTTAGAATTTTAAAGGGGAAAGTCAATTTGGTGTTAGAAGAAACATACTAATGGAGTAGGTTTTAGATACGTGAAGAAAAATTCCCATAGGTAAGTTGCTCAGGCATGAATTCTCTAAAACAATAGTTGGTATTTGTGTTGAGAGGGTCTAGTATCCAATGCCTGGTTATTTTATTATGAAATTTCATTATGTCATTAGTAGATGGTTGGGGTTTTCTTTCAATATAGAGGTTGATGCTCTTTTGATAATAAATAAGGTATAGCTTTTGGGGTTTTACAATCTTAAATCTAAGGAAATGGTCCCCTTGTTTCGATATACAAAGGGAATTGAACTCATATCAACCATTTTGCATTAGATTTCCAAGATTCACTCCAAATTATAGTTAGTCAAAATTCCTAAGGAACTATGGAATAGTTTGGGCACTTTTTTTGATTCATATGATAGTTTATTAAGAATCCCTTATAGATTTGTGGAACATACTTCAACTTATCTAAATATTGATGATGGCTTACCTATGGTAGGTAATTAACATAGAGATTGGTTGATGAAATTATATTCAAAATATGGATTATGCTAGGGTTCCTTTCTAATGTTGAATGTAATGACCCCTATTCGTTACGTCTAGAAGAGAAGAAGAAGTGAAAAACATTTTTTTTTGTTAAAAGGAAAGATGGAGACAACAAAAATAGTTTATCACACAACTAATGACGAACTCCAGCATCCAGTCCAGGCAACAGGATACTATCACTCCTGATGCCACCCGCACTCCTCGTAGCACAAGCGCCTCACGCAGGACCTTCTTTCACTCACGGCCCGAAGGACTCAATGACTCTTCAATTTCCCCAATTGGAAAATTTTCACCCCACAGGTTCTATTTCACACGACCCTCACTTCTCCCTTTCGGAGGATCGGACCTTCGTGGTTCCCCGAGTTCTCGGTTGATTTTGGGACTCTCGAATCTCCGAGACCCAATGCATCAGTTAAATCACTGACTTTTCCTTTGTCGGGACTTAGGCTCTCACGACCCCAAGCGCTCAGTCCTCCAGCTCCTGAGTTCCGATGTTCCGAGACACCGATATTCTCCTGTCGCGATCTCGCTACCTCACACCCTCGCGACTTGTACCTTTCAATCTAAAGGTCTTTAACTGGTGAGTCCTGAACTAGTGAGATCTCTGATCTCCGACACTTGTCTTGCACTCACCCTGTGGCCCACGCGGCTTACGTCACTGTCGAGATGTCGCACCTCAGAACTTCGCGATTCCCATTACCAACTCTCCGACGTTATTCTCCCGAGATCCCGATGGCGATCTCCCGAATAATACTACACCGGTCGACTTGTATCAACGCTCTACCCCTCCTAGGCTTAAAACTTCCCCTCTCGTGCTGTAACTTTCCTGCAACTGGGAGAGATCCAATGAGTTATCGAAACTCGTAGATCCTCCTTGAAGAGTATCAATCGCCCACTCTTTTCCTGCGCAATCCACGAACAAGGAATGTCTCTCCATGGGACTTGTCAGTCAACCTACGACTCTTCCGTTCGACCTGTGCACGCAACTTCTCTACGCTGCCCTTCAAAAACCTGGAAGGCCTATCCCTCCTGAGCTTTGACGACTTCAACTCCCTCAGGAAGAAGCTTTTGCATGCATTCCTTGGGGAAAATCTTCAAACACGCTAAGTGTTGAAGTCTTCTCGACTCTGCGCACCCCTGCAGCAGCAGTCTTTCACTTCCCTTGCTCAGAATCACAACTCTGAGACTCCTCCTAGCCTGCGCACACCTTGGACGGCTCTGGTGCCAAATATGCACTCCTGAGAACTTAGAACAAAAGTTACCTCTACTTGAACCCTTCTGTCAACACAGTCCTTGCAGACAATTCGACTGCACTCCTTGTAGGAATTCTCTAGTTCAAGATAGAGAAACAATCAAAACTAACTCCTTGTTCTCACAGACTTCAACTCAACCATGAAATCACATACACAACATATAAAAGCAAATGTATGACAAGAAGCAAACATTCATGAGCATAATATCATCAATACACAGAGAATAACACAACCATGGAATTGAATCAAAGCTTTTCTATTTATTCAATATCTGTACATGGAGGTTCTTCATACACTTCTCTACTACTCTTTCTTCTTCTTCTCCAGAATAAATCTTACAATGTATAAAGGAGGATGTCTATATCTCGTTTCCCTCTCGAGCTCTACGCTATCAAATCTAGAATTAAATGTTCTATCTACTTGCATTAAATCTATTAAATGCCTCAACTACCTAAGGACGTGAGCTATCGGCTCAAGGTCCATTAAAATATACAAAGTGCACTTCATCAATCAGCACATTAATGTTTGCACAACAATATCAAAGTGAAAATCAAAAAGAGATTTGTTGGCTTGTCCAGCTGTCCCCCGTGTCCGCACTGGCTTGCTTGACGTGGGCGATGCTCCTGCATCATACTCCCTCGCTTGAAAAAATTTCATGGGCTGCTGTCCATGAGATCTGACATGGTCTGTCCATGCTTCTGTATCACTTCTTCTGTCTCCTAGCTGGCATCTTCCACTGGGTGATTCTTTCATTTGACGAGATACTCGAAGTATTCCTTTCTTCTGGTCCTTTTGCCCACTCGATTGTCCAGTATGCACTCCATTTGTGGCTTCTCTGCTACTAGTAATTGTTTCATCCACTGGATTACTGGTTCCTTAGTTCCAGTCTCGGCCTCTCCATCCTTGTATGGGTATAAATCTGAAACATTAAATATCGAAGATATCCCGATGCCATCCGGAAACTCAATCTCATAAGCATTCTCTCTGAATTTTCTCAAGACTCTGCATGGCCCAATTTTCTTCATCTTTAATTTGTTATATGTTCCCCTTGGGAACCTTTCTTTTCTAAAGTGTGCAAGAACTAGATCATCAACTTCGAATTGAAGTTGTCTCCGATGCTTATCTTTCCTGTGTTTGTACTCCTGATTTGATTTCATCAGTCACTGCTTCCCCTGACTGTGAAGTTCTTGCATCACCTCAGCGAATTCCTCTGCACTAGCGCTGCTAGTCACAGTTTGTTCTAAATCCTGCAATTCAGAAACTCCTCTCAGCCACATCCCATATACAACCTGAAATGGACCTTTTCATGTACTCCGATTCACCGAATCATTGTACGCAAACGCTGCCTGTGGTAACACATTGTCCCAACTACTGTGATGCTCCATCACTAGGCTTCTCAGTAAGTCTCCCAGACTCCTGTTAACCACTTCCATCTGTCCATCTGTCTGAGGGTGATAAGCAGAACTAAATGCCAGATTAGTTCCTAGATTTTTCCATAGCGTCCTCCAAAAATGACCTATGAATTTTGTATCTCTGTCCGAAACTATACTTTTCGGCAATCCATGAAGTCTAACAATCTCTTTGAAAAACAAATTTGCGATGTGGGTCGCATCGTTGGTCTTCTGGAATGGAATGAAATGTGCCATCTTCGAAAACCTATCCACAACTACAAAGATGGAATCAACCCCTCTCTGCGTTCTTGGTAATCCCAGTATGAAATCTATGTTGATCGTCTCCCACGGCCTCTCTGGTATAGGCAATGGATGATAAAAACCTGCATTCTGTTTTCGGCCCTTCGAATGTTGACAAATCCTGCATCTGTCAACAAATCGTTTGACATCCGCTCGCATGCCTGGTTAAAAAATATGATTCGCTCAGCTTTGCGAATGTTTTATCGTGGCCAAAATGTCCTACTAAGCCTTTGCTGTGTTTTTCTTTTAGCAAATTCTCCCTCATGGAGCAATTTGGAATACACAGTTGATTGCCTCTAACAAGCAATCCCTCCTGGATCATGTAGTTTATCCATGGGCTCCGATCCCTGAGAACAGGATTCTCAGCCGCTTCATATGCTTCTCCGAAGTCTGCATCTCCGGCATACATGTCCTTAAGGTTTTCAAAACCCAATGTTTTGACCCGAAATTCCTGCAGCAAGAAACATTTCCTACTCTAAGCATCAACCACTTTGTTAGCAGTTCCTGAAATATGTTTGATTACAAATGTGAAATTTTGCATATACTCTACCCATTTTGCATGTTTCTGATTCAACTTATCCTGTTGACTCACAAACTTCAATGCATGATTATCACTATATAGTACAACTTCCTTTGGGATCAAGTAATGCCTCCACTTTTTTAGCGCCTGTATGATAGCATAAAATTCCTTATCATACGTGGAGTATTTCAGCTTTGCTTCATCCAGCTTCTCGCTGAAATTTGCAACTGGTCTGTCCTCCTGACTTAAGACCGCTCCTACAACATACCCATTGGCATCACATTTCACCTGAAATGTCTTCTGAAAATCTGGCAACACCAACACTGGTTTCTCTGTGATCTTCCACTTCAATAGATTGAAGATCTTCTCAGCCTCTGTTGTCCAATGAAAAGTCTTATGCTACTTCTTCACTGTGTCCATCATCGCTGCGCTAATCCCACTGAAATTCCTGATGAACTTTCGGTAGAAACTAGCCAAACCATGGAAACTTCTCACCTCAAACACATTTCTCGGTGATGGCCAATTCTTTATCACGTCCACCTTCTCTGGGTCCATCCTCAACTCATTCGCTGAAATAAAAAAACCCAAGTAAATGAGATATGTATTCATAAATGAGGACTTCTTCATATTGATTAATAGCTTCTCCTGTTGTAGCTTTCTCATCACAATGGCCAAATGCTTCAGATGTTCAGCCTCTGATTTACTGTAAATCAGTATATCGTCCAAATAAACAATGACGAACTTTCCGATGAACTCCTTCAGGACTTCATTCATCAACCTCATAAAAGTACTTGGTGCATTCGTCAAGCCAAATGACATGACCAACCATTCGTACAAACCCTCATTTGTTTTGAATGTTGTTTTCCACTCATCACCTTCCCTTATGCGAATTTGGTGATATCCACTTTTCAGATCAATTTTTGAAAACTAATTTGCCCCACTTAGGCAATCCATCAGATCATCCATTCTCGACAGTGGAAATCTGTACCTGATGGTAATTTTATTGATCGCTCTGAAGTCGGTACACATTCTCCAACCTCCATCCTTCTTCGGACTAAGCACAGTTGGAACAACACATGGACTCAAGCTCTCTCTAACCAGTCCCTTATCCAGCAACTCCTGGACCTACTTCTTAACCTCCTCGTTCTCCTGAGGCGTTAATCGGTACGCAGCCTTGTTTGGAAAACTGCTTCCTAGTATAAGATCAATGTGGTGACTCACACTCTGCATCGGTGGCAACGAATGAGGTAATTCGTCCACAATGATATCATCGAACTCTTCCAGCAGTTCCTGAATCTCATCTGGTAAATCATCCTCTCTTGTGCTAGTCATAACAATCCTCAGCTTCCTGACCACAAAGAATTGTGGGTCTTCTTCCTTCTCCATCTCTGAAAGAAGTTCCTTCCCACTCATGAGAAGTATTGTACTGTCTACTTCTGGATTTACCTCTTTATCCTTTATCAGAAGAAACTTATGGGTTCTCCCATTCTTCTCCAGTGTATATGTGTTCATTCTCCCATCATGAATCACATTTATGTCATATTGCCATGGTCTACCCAACAATAAATGACATACATCCATGGGAATAACATCACACAGAATCTTATCATTATATCCCCCTATTTTGAACTCAACCAAGCATTGTTTGGTGACACTCACCTGATGTCCCTTCTGTAGCCATGAGACTTTGTATGGACTCGGGTGATCAGTTGTCTCCAATTCTAATTTCTCCACCATCTCAGTTGAGACGATATTGTCGATGCTTCCACTATCCACAATAGCCTTGAATTTCCTGTCCCTCGTTGTGTAAGTTGTTCTGAACAGTCTGGTCCTTTGCACTGAGCTTTCCACCTCTTTCTTAGGTGTGAAAAGGACTTTATGCATTCCAAGCGATCTTCCGCTGTCTGCATCTTCTCAATAAGCATCACGCCTCTGCGCTTCAGTGATGTGAGCTTCTCCACCATCGTTTTTTTGGTCTGGACAGTCAACTGCCTTGTGTCCATCCTTGCCACATGTGAAACATGTGATGATTCCACCTCGGCCTCTTCCCCTACCTCTGGTACGAGGAAAAGTGTTTGCATCAGCATAATCTCCTCTCTGTTCATTATGCTGTCTCCTCGGCTCAGCATATGGTTGCCTCTATTGTGAGGTTCCGCCTCTTTCAACCTTACCCTTAGGTCTCTTCCATTCCTCCTTGGGCTTCTGGAATTTGTCCTGGGCAACTGCTTTGCCTCTTGGCTGGCTTCTGCCTCGCCCTCGTTGACCTTGCTTTCAGCTCAGCTTCTCTTCGGCTTTCAGAGCCAATTGGTAAGAATCTTCCACCGTTCGGATGGTTATCATGCTTAACTCATCCTGAATGTCATATCTTAGACCATTTAGATATCTCGCCACCTTCTCATCATCGCTCTCTTGATGACCTACTATGATGTTCAGTTGGTAGAACTCCTCAGTGTATTCTTTGACTGTCATCAGCTTCTGTCTCAGGTTCTGCATTCGCCTGAACAAAGTGATTTGATAATCCCTTGGGATGAACTTCGCTTTCATCTTCGCGATCATTCGATCCTAGCTTTTGATCTTTTGCTTGCCCTTGCAGCGTCTATCAGCTTGTAGCTCGTCCCACCACAACGATGCATGTCCTTTCAAGCGCGTAACTGCATTCTTGACTTTCTTATCTTCTACCACATATTCATAATCGAAGTATGTGTCAAGAGCCCTTATCCAATATAGTAGCTCCTTTGCATCCAGATTCCCTTCATAGACTGGAATGTCCATCTTCGCCTTTGCACCCATCCTTGCGATGGCTTTGATCAACCGCTCGGTTGATGCGTCTTCTGCTGTGACCTCTTCTTCATGTCCAACTTCTTCTTCTACTTCGGAATCACTAAGATCCCCAGCACCAACTCCGCGTCTTTGTGTTGTCTCCATATCCTCAAGCCTTGCTCGGAGATCTCTCATCTGCCACTCCATTTCTGGATTTCCTTTCGGCCTACCTCTTCTTCTCACCTCCCTATCTTCTGGGTCGGGTGACTGTCTTTCTCTTCTGGACTGCATGATGTATCCTCTTCTCTGCTACAGAAAGAAAATAAATCCCGCTCTGATACCACTTTGACGCCACCCACACTCCTCGTAGCATGAGCGCCTCACGCAAGACCTACTTCACTCACGGCCCGAAGAACTCAACGGCTCTTCAATTTCCCCAATTGGAAAATTTGCACCCCACAGGTTCTATTTCACACGACCCTCACTTCTCCATTTTGGAGGATCGGACCTTCGCAGTTCCCCGAGTTCTCGGTTGATTTCGGGACTCTCAAATCCCCGAGACCCGATGCGTCAGTTAAATCGCTGACTTTTCCTTTTTTGGGACTTTGGCTCTCACGACCCCAAGCGCTCGGTCCTCGAGCTCCCGAGTTCCGATGTTCCGAGACACCGATATTCTCCTGTCGCGATCTTGCTACCTCGTGCCCTCATGACTTGTACCTTTCAATCCAAAGGTATTTAACCGGCGAGTCCCGAACTAGCGAGATCTATGATCTCTGACACCTATCTTGCACTCACCCTGTGGCCCACGCAGCTTATGTCACTGTCGGGATGTCGCACCTCATGACTTCGCGATTCCCATTACCAACTCTCCGACGTTATTCTCCCGAGATCCCGATGGCGATCTCCCGAATAATACTACGCCGGTCGACTTGTATCAACGCTCTACCCCTCCTAAGATTAAAACTTCCCCACTCACTTTGTAACTTTCCTGCAACTAGGAGAGATCCAATGAGTTACTGAAACTCGCAGATCCTCCTCGAAGAGTATCAATCGTCCACTCTTTTTCTGCACAATCCATGAACAAGGAATGTCTCTCCACGGGACTTGTCAGTCAACCTACGACTCTTCTGTTTGACCTGTGCATGCAACTTCTCTACGCTGCCCTTCAACAGCCTGGAAGGCCTATCCCTCCTAAGCTTTGATGACTTCAACTCCCTCAGGAAGAAGATTTTTCATGCATTCCTTGCGGCAAATCTTCAAACACGCTAAGTGTTGAAGTCTTCTCAACTCTGCTCACCCCTGCAGCAATAGTCTTTCACTTCCCTTGCTCATAATTGCAACTCTGAGACTCCTCCTAGCCTGCACACACCTTGCATGGCTCTGGTGCCAAATCTGCACTCCTGAGAACTTAGAACAAAAGTTACCTCTACTTGAACCCTTCTGTCAACGCACTCCTTGCAGGAATTCTTTGGTTCAAGATAGAGAAACAATCGAAACTAACTCCTTATTCTCATAGACTTCAACTCAACCATGAAATCACATACACAGCATATAAAAGCAAATGTATAACAAGAATCAAACATTCATGAGCATAATATCATCAATACACAGAGAATAACACAACCATGGAATTGAATCAAAGATTTTCTATTTATTCAATATATGTACATGGAGGTTCTTCATACACTTCTTTGCTACTCTTTCTTCTTCTTCTCCAGAATAAATCTTACAATGTATAAAGGAGGGTGTCTATATCCCATTTCCCTCTCGAGCTCTACGCTATCAAATCTAGAATTAAATGTTCTATCTACTTGCATTAAATCTATTAAATGCCTCATCTACCTAAGGACGTGAGCTATCCGCTCAAGGTCCATTACAATATACAAAGTGTGCTTCATCAATCAACACATTAATGTTTGTGCAACAATATCAAAGTGAAAATAAAAAAGAGATTTGTTGGCTTGTCTAGCTGTCCCCCATGTTCACGCTGGCTCGCTTGATGTGGGCGATGCTCCTACATCAAATCCACGCACTGGATACATGAACCAAGCGCCTGAAGGCATTTAACCCATGTGCCAAAAGGCATTAAACGTACACATAATGCACTGACTCCGGCCAAGTTCTTGTTCGTCGCTATCCCATAGGGTGTGCCATGATCCCCTCATCAGGAATCATGTCATTCCTAGGTGATAGATGTGTAAATAACCTTGGAGCGAACATAATCTATCTGGACCGAGGAATCTAGATAATCCGACGGGCTAGGAGTCGAATACCAATAAGAAAACCATGCCCATACCCCAACAACAGGTCGATGAGATGCCAGAGGACGAAACCCAAGGAAGAAACAATCCAAGAATGACTTCGTCAACAACCCAAACCTTTTATCAAGTCTAAAATGGTCAAACTTATGATCTGAATCAGTGTTAAATACATATCTAAATTAACCAGTCTAAAATACAAATAGTCAATAATTTATAACCTAACTTAACATGATATACAAATCAATTTAGAGAGTCGAATTTACCAAATTACGCAACAACTATATATCGATTTAACTTAATCATATATCTAAATTAGCAAGTCTAAATGACTACTAGTCAATAATGTGCATGACAAAATAAATGTTAAGTGCAATCTAAATCTCCAATCTCAATGACAAATTAGACAACAATTTCAATTCAATCTACCATTAATACAATCTATTCTCATAATTTCCAATATAATAAAAGAACATTCTCATTATCATGCATAATGCTTATGATTAAGGTGCTAATTAACGAAATATCTTCTGAAAAGATATCTAGCCAAAATAAAAGTGTTAAGGTTGAAACAACTGTCCATGACTAAACTGGAGGTCTGGGAAGGATATCATCTAGCTACTAAAAGGGGGGATACCATCTAGCCACTAAAAGGGGGTAGTCACAATTAATGTTTCACTGTTCAAGGATGTATCAACATGTGAGTGTTATTACCATTAAACTCATCAATTGCATAATCAAAATTAACATTTTACTATCAAGTTAAAACGCACGTACTATACATATGACAATGCACCCTACGCATGCCATTAAAACATGAAAATGCACTCTTAGAGAGGGTAATCACACAGACCTAGGTTAAGTCAGTAACGAGGTGCAGATCAAAGTCAATTGTCAGGTGCAGAGGCCACTAGAGTTGTAATTACATGCAATGAAGCGCCTTCAAGTAAAAACGCAAAGAAAAAGTTTAGGCTAGGAAACCCCTTCAAAAATCGCAGGGAAATAATGAATGTTAGCGCATTCCTTAGGAGGTTAATCTCACCGAGTAACAAGTAAAAATTGCAGATTGGACAAGGGAAATTAGTTGTACAGTACACACCAGAATGGAATTATATATTTGATGTCATTAAAAAAAAGAAAATCGTTGTACAACACACACCAGAATGGTTTTATATTCGTCGTCATTAATAAATAAGCAAAACCGTAGTACAATGCACACCATAATGGAATTATTTATTTGTTTTCATTCAAAAAAAAAGAAAATCATTGTACAATGCAAACGAAAATGGAATATATTCACCGTCAATAGTAAATAAGAAAAAACATTGTACAATGCACACCAGAATGGATTTATATTCACCGTCAATAGTAAATAAGCAAAAACATTGTACAATGCACACCAGAATGGAATATATTCACCGTCAATAGTAAATAAGCAAAAATGATGTACGATGCACACTAGAATGGAATATATTCACTGTCAATAGGAAATAAGAAAAAATGATGTACAATGCACACCAGATTGGATTTATATTCACCGTCAATAGTAAATAAGCAAAAACATTGTACAATGCACACCACAATGGAATATATTCACCGTTAATAGTAAATAAGAAAAAATGGTACACAATGTACACCAGAATGGATTTATATTCAATGTCAATAGTAAATAAGCAAAAACGATGTACAATGCACACCCGAATGGATTTATATTCTTCGTCATTAATAAATAAGAAAACTCAGGAAGTGCCAACTCATTCCAGGCATAAGTAAGGCACATCCATTAAGCGATTCTTACTTCTCGGTGAAAAACATTCAACAATATGGAAACTAGTTAAAACTAAGCGATGACTATCATAGGAAATAAAGAAATGAAAAACGATTATCTATAAAGGTATGAAAAATGATTATTTGTTAAGAAATGTAAAAACGATTATCTATAAGGAAATGAAAAAAATTTATCTATTAAGAAATGAAAAATGATTAACTATAGCTCAATAATGCACAGGAAGACCATTCAATCATAAAGGAAGAACGTTCTGGTAATGATTCAATAACATAGAGATAAAAACGTAACATATACACAACTCGATGATACGCAGACATAGAATAACATCAGTAAAAATGTCATGCAAATGATTTACAATTCGTTGTCCCAATTTTCAAAGTCGATTTCCTTGTAGTCAATAGGTAGAGAAGTCGTGTTTCTAAATCTAAGTGTTTATTAATATCGTAGTCTCACAATGCAAAGTTTACAGTAAAAAAAATGGCAAATCGCCAGAGTAACAAGGGTAAATCGCAGTCTCCACCAGTGGCTAACAACGCAGTCTTAAAATGCACGGTTTGAGTCTTGATAATGGAAAATCATCAGAGTAACAAAGGGGAAAAACAAAAACAAGAAAAGGAAAAAAAATCACCATCAATCAATAAATTATCGGGTCAATTATCCGCATCAAGGCATAAGAGAACACCCTACTTGGAACAAACCACAAGGCTATATAGCTAGGTAGAAAAATCCATCACTCATCATCCACGCATAGAAAAGAAGGCCATTCATATCTATAGGTCTATTAACACCAAAGTGACGACCCTAGATCAGGCTCCTAGCCGACTTCTCAGGTGTGGACTGATGAGCTAGGGACGAAGGAAAAAATAAACCACAATCATCACAATCAATAAACCATAGGACATTCAAGGTAGGTAGGGATCAAAGTCCATGGGAATCAATCAACATCGAACTAAAGGCTATGGGGGAATTTCAGTCATCAACTAGAATGCTAAGACAATCATTTTCTTTACCCAATCACAATATAGAACCAAAAGCGTAAGTATACTAAGAATTTATCATGCAAATTAAAGGAAGCGTATCGTAGCCCAAGTTTCCTGCTCTGAGTTGTTTTCCTACACGCTTCATGAAACTCCCTCTTGTCAATCGATGAGACATCACCAATACCTCCCAGCCAATGCTACGGGTACTCTTCTTCCCCCTTAGCCACCCAAGCTGCAAAGGGGCAACACACACTAACCATAGAATCAGCTGGTTCCCAACTCACCTCGCAAGGTCAAGCTACCACTCCTCACCAAGCTGGGTATCCCAACTCCCACAAGCTAAGTTAGTCAAGCATAAATTTCTGCAGCGTAACTTTACGCATAACAAAAGAGATCCACCATCCTTCTCCTCCTTTCAATATATAGAGTTTCGAAGTCCCTTACTTTCCCAAAATCCCATTTAAATTAATGTGTAATAATTTAATTCATAAAAATCCTCCCCGTACATGTGTCACCCATCCCCTTCATTCCTCCATAAATTAATTTCATTAATTAAATAATTACCCCTATTTCCCTCACCCACCTAAAATCATTCCTAGAATCGCTCCTAGGTGTCCCCATATTCCCTTACAAGTTTTAATAACTTTCCCCCTTATTAATTTACTAGTTGAGTTTAATTTAGAAAGTTCTAAAATGATAGATACCTTACTAAGTTAGACTTTCTTATTTTTCCCTTATGTTTCCCATTTTTTCCTAGTTTCCTAATTATTTTTTATTTCCCTCTTTCCCTTTTTATTTAAAACTCAATTTGGCAGGTGTAGAAAATTAACTTTTTCCCTTTTCTCTTTTTCATTAATAAATTTTAATTAGTATAAGTGACAAAACAATTATTTTCCCCCTTTTCTAAATTGTATCCCCCAAAATATTTTTATAAATTAAAAGAATTACTCACCCCCTTCTCGACACATGATTAATGATGATTATCATTTTTTTTTTATTTTTTTTTTACAAACATATTTTTCTTTTACTGTAAGTTTCACCTAGACCTAGATTTTAATTTTCAAGGCTAGGCGACATTTTATTAGGGGAATTGCTTAAATTTGTTCTTATCACGTTATTCATCCTAACGCCATATAGGTTTATTCATTTATTAATTAACAATGCAACATTCCCTTCAGGACGCACTACGTGCTCCAATGGTGGCACTCGCCTCCTTCCATTTTTATTGCGTGACATGCCCTTCAGGACGCACCATGTGCTCCATGGGTGCTACTCGTCTCTTTCCATTTTTATTGCATAATGTTCCCTTCAAGATGCACCATGTGGTCCAAGGGTTCCACTCACCTCTTGACTGACTTGGTAGACATCAAAAACCTTTGGAGTCAATACTCCGCTAGGTGATATTATGGGAGACTAAGGGCCTCTAATGAATAAATCCCCTGCCTTATTATGTGCCCCTTAGAATCATTGTGAGTGAGTGTCGCAGTCTTCCCTCATGGCATTGTGGATCCTCTTGAACTACGTAATCGTTAACCTATAGTTCAAGCCACGTTGGAAGTTCTAGTAGGTTGTTGCAGGGTTGTTGTCCACACCTCTCCCTCAACATCTCTGGTAGTTTTGCATGACCCCACTTCTCCACATGTGAGTCTGGTCAGCAAGCTATCGTCAGCTTGCATCATCAACGAATCATGTTAGAAATATATCCATAATCATATCATCTAATCAGATGCACTAATATCACATATAAAATAATCAAACCCCAATAGTTCACTCCCTGGCTCGATCCAGAGTCCAAGGGGTTCCATCGATGACTCTGCATCCTCGAGGTCCATAGTCCTACACACTCAGTAAAACCGAGTCAATATCTCTTGTCTATGTCAATGCAACAAAACAACATGTTATCTACCCATAACGCCTCATAATCAAAATCAAATGCTTAATAGTATAATAATCTGGATCACTTGCAAGCAAGTGTCCTCAAAGAATAATTTCTCTCAATGTGCTCAAGAGAAGGATGTTACATACTCCCCCTATTGGTCTAAACTTCATTCCGAAGTTTCACAGTATAAGTGTTGAAATAGTATGTATCACAATATCATAATTCTATCTATCAAATAAAAATGGAAACTGTTGGCGCATATCATATGTGTCCTCCCAGGTCATCGAGTGCGGACTATAGTTGTCCCACTGGACCTTGACCTGATCTATTGTTCAATGCCATAGTTGTCGAACGAGATGATCCAAGATGTGGATCAAATCATCTGTGAGTGGCCCCTCATCTGTTACCAGCAAGGAACTTATGTCAATAACGTGTGTAGGATCACTAATATAATGTATCAAAACAGATACGTGAAAAACATCATGCATATGCCTCAAAAAATCATGCAAGGCTAGTCGATAGGCCACATGCCCATTCCCTTCCACAATATTGAAAGGTCCCACAAACCTAGGAGAGATTTTAGCTCCCTTTCCAAAATTGATCGAACTCTTATGCGGTTTTACCCACAAGAAGACTTGATCACAAACCTCGTAACTACGGTCGACACGGTGCACATCGACATAACTCTTATATTGATCCTACTCTTCTTTAATCCTTTGTATTATTGTTTTCATTTTCTCTTCCATTTCTTGGATTGCTTCTGGTCCCACCAGGACCTTATTCTCAAGCCGATCCCAACTCAAAGGCATACGACACGGTCGCTCGTAAGGAAACTCAAAAGGCGCCCTCTTAATGGTGCTTTGGTAATTGTTTTTATAAGCGAATTCCACCAGTGGAAAGATTATTACCAACGATTTTTTTGGTCCATAACGTACATGTGCAACATGTCCTCCAAGGTCCAGTTCGTTCGTTCAGTCTTCCCATCACTCTTCAGGTGATACGCAGTACTGAAGTTAAGATGGGTTCCCAAGGCCTCTTGGAAACTCATCCAAAATCGTATAGTAAACACCGATCCTCGATCGGATATAATCCTCTTAGGCACGCCATGCAGCCTCACAATATCACTGATGAAAACCCTAGCTATGTTAGGTGCTTGATACATTGTACGTACAGGAATAAGTGAGCACTCTTCTTCAGCATGTCTACTACTACAAAAATCGAGTTGTGTCTCCTTGCCGTCAGTGACACTCCAACAATAAAATCCATATAAATAACCTCCCATTTTGATTCTGGAATAGCGTGTGGTTGTAGTAATCCTACTAGATGTCTATGTTTAGCCTTTACCTGCTAACATTCTATATATCTGGCCACATATTTGACTATGTCTGCCTTCATTCCTTTCCATAAGAATAAGGGTTTAAGGTTTTCCCTCATATTCGTGACTCCCGTATGAGCCATGTATACTACTCAATGAGCCTCGCTTAGGATCAATCTCCTCAACTCGTTGTTCGATGGTACATAAATCTGATTTTTAAACCTCAATAATCCATCGTCGTCAAACGTAAATCCTTTAAATCTTGGTACCATCATTGTATTTTTTATGATAAAACCCTCAACCTCTTTGTACCAGTCATCGTCACACTATAAAGTTAGAACCTTTTCATGTAGATTCATCTAATGAGGCATCACTAAAAATATGCGTGGTCTTCGAATCAATGCATCTACCACTTGGTTTATTGTTCCTTTTATGTAAGTAATATCTAGGTCATACTTGCTAAGAAATTCCGATCAACACCATTCTCACATGTTCAAGTTGATTTGCATAAAGATGTGTTGTGGTCCACAATGGTCTGTATTTAGTTCATATTTTCATCCAACAAGGTAGTGTATCCAAAACTTCAAGGCATATACAATGGATAACAACTCCAAATCATGCGTCACGTAGTTCTCCTCATGCCTTCTCAGTTTCCTCGATATGTAAGCAATCACTCATCCATCTTGCATCAAGACTCTACCTAAGCTTTCCTTGGATGCGTTAGTGCATACCAAAAAGTTTGTGTCTATGTCAGGGAGCTTTAGTATTGGTGATGTTGTCAACAACTCTTTCAGCCTCCCAAATTCTTCCATGCATTTATCTGTCTAAAAAAATTCTTGTTCTTCTTCTGCAACTCCATGATCGGATTTTCTATCTT
Source organism: Picea glauca (assembly GCA_000966675.3). Taxonomy (NCBI): domain Eukaryota; kingdom Viridiplantae; phylum Streptophyta; class Pinopsida; order Pinales; family Pinaceae; genus Picea; species Picea glauca. The sequence continues at coordinate 262,734 of JZKD02S1611597.1, forward strand.
TGAAAATCCTTCGATGAGCCGTTGATAGTATCCTACTAAACCCATGAATCTACGCACTTCTGGGACATTCATTGGCACAAGCCATTTCATAATATCCTTGACCTTTGTTGGCTCCACGATGACAGCTTCGCTAGACATGACATGACCTAAGTATTGAATCCTTTATTGATAAAATGAGCATTTGGACAACTTCCCATATAATTTGTGCTCTTGCAGACACTGTAAGACCAACCACAAGTGCTCTTCATGCTCCTTCGTCGTCCAAGAGTAAATCAAAATATCGTCAATGAATACTTGGATGAACTTGTCCAAGTACTTGCAGAACACCCCGTTTATCAAACTCATAAATACCCTGGGGGCAATTGTCAGTCCAAATAGTAAAACAATAAACTCGTAATCCCCAAACCTCATCTTAAAGGTTGTCTAGGGATGTCATCCTCCTTAATCTGTAACTGGTGATATCCTAATCACAAATTGATCTTTGAGAACACCTTCACACCCTTCATCTGATCAAACAGATCATCTATCCTCGACAACAGATATTGATTCTTGATCATTGCCTTGTTCAATTGACGGTAATCAATTCAGAGCCTCCATGACCCATCCTTCTTTCGTATGAAAATAATAGGCACACCCCACGTTGAGACACTTGGACGTATCAGTCCCAGGTCCAACAATTCTTTCAGTTTCATTCTCAACTCCTATAATGCTGAGGTTGACATCTGATAAGACGTTCTTGTTATCAGTTCAGTCCCCGGTTTTAGGTCTACAGTCAAATCCAAATCCCTCTCTGGAGGTATCCCAGGTAACTCCTCCAGAAAGACGTTTGAAAACTCTGTCACCAACTGAAGGTGTTCTATACCTTCCGCTACTCCCTTCTCATTTAATACAAGGATCTCATAAACCTTACACCCCTTGTGCATGCTCTTCCATAGCTACAAGGAAGATATGAACCTCATGCAAACTCCATTGTTTTGACCTACAATCATGAGTCTTTGTCCCTCATCATCGACCAAGCTCAACCGTTTTGTCTTATAGTTGAGTATTGCCTCATGCGATTCCAACGAGTCCATACCAATCACGATGTCATAAGATCCTAAGATTGTGGCTTACAGGTTGGCCCTGGTGACAAACTCTCCCAGGTTAAGGGTACAACCCATACCCTTTCCTCCAACCTTTTGTTTGGCTCTCGAAGCCATCTATACGAAGCTAAACACATTCTGTTCGACTACCTTTACCTTAATCCTTTTTAGCACTGTACCAGAAATGAAACTCTTGGTAGAACCAAGATCTATCAAAATACTAAGGGTCTGGTCAACAATGGTACCTAACATCTTGAGCACCATCAACTGGTGCTCTGCCTGGAAGTTATTCACTGCTGCATGAATTTGATGAGCCTTTCTCATATCTCCCAATGTAGTGGGTCTAGATGATCCAGACACTCTAGTCCTCTCCACATGGCAGTCGTGATAGTAGTGTGGCTCCCCACACATCCAACACGCCTTCTTCGGTCCAGTACTCCTGGTACCCGAAGTAGAATATGAAGGCCCACCGACTTGGAATCCTGGTCTGTTTTGCTGAATAGGCCTAAACTACTGCTCTTGTGGTTGACGTAGCTGTTGATGTTGTGGTCCCCGATAATGTGTCTGCTACTGAGGTGTCATTTGCCGAGGTGTAGTGAAAGTGGATCCCCTCTGCAAGCCAATATATCCTAGCATATGTCTGGATGGTGTCTGATGCTATTGTGCACCAGATGACACCTGCCCTATTGGTGTTGTTGGATTCTTGCTCTGACCCCCGCTAATAATCTACTTCTCTACTATGGGGGCCTTTTGGACGACATCATACAAGGTTTGAGGCATCATAATCCTAACCTTTTCATGTATGTTTCCATTAAGGTCAAACATGAACCTATTGACCTTAAGTTTCTCAGTATTAAGATGCAGAGCATACTGGAGCAGCTCCATGAAACATGCCTCATACTCGAGCATCGTACAACCACATTGTTGTAAGGTGTTGAAATCGTTGAGCTAATAGTCAATGAATTCCTCTAATAGGTACCTCTCTCAGAACCGTCCCTCAAACAGTTACCATGAAATGTCTTCGAAGGCCATGTTCAGTTGCGGTAGGAGCATCTTCCACCATAGAAGAGCGCTCCCCTTCAGTTGAAATACTGTCATGTGAACCTTCATGTTGGAGGTATAGTCGAAAAGTGAAAATAACATCGGCATATTCTCCAACCATGCCTCGGTGGCTGTGTCATTCGGGGCACCAAAGAACTCAGGAAATTTTACTTTCTCGAGTTCACGGTGAATGATACTAGTACCAACTGGAGCACGCAGTGGACCCTCGTGGGGTGTCGATGCCCTAGCCTCATCTCTATCCAAATGGCTGATTAGTGCCTTAGACATTTGATGAAAATACCTCATCACTCCAACTACATCATCCACTGCTATCTTCTCCTGCCCGACAACCTATTCGTCTCTGTGGGGGTTAGACCCCTCAGGCATGGATGCTACTGGAGGCATCGCACCTTCTCCCCTGGCACCTTGTCGCCTACCTCTACAACATACTCTAACCATGATTACATGCATGAATACAAGTCAACTCAATTAGCAACATTATAATAAAAATCATATCAACGAAATCCTTAGTGATCCCAAGTTGCGGGTTGAACCGTCTCCGATACCACATGTAATGACCTCTGTTCATTATGACTACAAGCAAAGAAGAAGTGATTTTTTTTTTTTGTTGTTAAAAGGAAGGATGGAAATGAAAAAAATAGTTAACCACACAACTGACAATGAACGCAAGCATGCAGTCCAGGCAACAGGCTACTATGACTCCACGCATTGGCGCAAGAGCATATGGGCGAAACGTGCGTAGAAGAACAAGGAGAAGATGACTACCCGCATGTTGGCAGCCAATTCACCTTTCCATACTGTCCTTATAAGCTACCTACACCAGTGTTTTGAAAACCTCGATTTTCATCGCAATTCTCGAATAAAACGACACTATTATTTCACACTTATGTTTGTTTTCGTTTTTCACGATTGCAAGCGTGAAAACTTTAATTTCGAAGTCATATGAAAAATGTCACTGGATTGTTATGATCACTCTTGTTTATATGATCATTGTGTTTCTAATTCATTTATGATTATACAATTGAAAAGACTCTAAGATCGTTATTCATTTGGCATTTTTAATTGTTAATATGATTTCAATTTTTATGAGACTGTGATGATTTCCTAAGGATTGTGATTCAATCATTGGTTTATTGATGGTTTGATTTCTCTAGCCTTTGATCGATTCCTTTGACACATTGTTTTCATGAAAGCACATTGGTGTTATGGTTATACCCTCGGTATAAATCATTGCATACAACACATATTTTCATATGATCAAACCCTTGGTGTAATTTCGAATTGTTGCTTTGGTTTTAAAACTATGCTAATATTATTTCTTGCACAAATGTTTGGTCAATTTACCATAAGTTTTCATTGATTGAATGGAATGGTGTTTAACCTAGTCAATAGTGGGTTGAATAGCTATTTGCATTGGCGGTTGTACTATGGGTTATGACTGTTGTGCATGGGCTGAACTAGCTCCACCACCTTCACACGTTCTGTCATTAATGTTTTCCCCCTACCCCGGTTCACCTTTGCTAGTTTCGGGTAAGCCCGTGAGAATTCTGCCCTGCGTATGCTATGTTCAAACCCTGGCCTATTCACCTCACCCACCATGTGTTCCTGTCTATGGCACCAGTGGTGCGCATAGAGCCAAATGGAAACCAAGACTTGTTACTGTTCGATGATGCCCGTAAGGATTTAGAAGATAATGGTTGGCTCGCGTTTATACAGAGGTTCGAGGGTTTCAACCTTTCGGTTGCCCAAAAATTCACCCTCACCTTTGATGGGTGTAGGGATAAAGTAGGTGACATACAACTTGAACTTAATGAAGAATTCATAAGCTTTGCTACGAGACTAGCAGCCACAGGCCAACGATGTTTTAAAAACTCCAAAGTTGATGAGGTTCTGTGGCCATTACTATTCGTATCAAGGAAGGTTGTCTCCTGTGATAAAGGTATGCCTATTTCCACCCTTAAACCCAGGTGGAACGATCTTTTGGTGATTATGAAACAATTTGTGACCTATGAAGGTCGGTATGGCTTAGTATTTTTGTATCACCTTTGGTTGTTAATCAATTTCATGGGCTATCAATTGAACATGCCATTTTACTTCTTGCGTAGTCTTTACAAGATGGCAAAGAGATTCAAATGAGAGAAGGCTGATACTAGCCTGTTTCACCATGTCTTGATTAGACTCATCGTCGTCCACCATTTAAACCTTCATGGTGATATTTGGCAAGCCTTTCTATCCAGAAATGGCTTTGCTAATCCGGAGTCTGTCCAAATCGACAAGTCAGTGGTTAGTGAGACTATGGTTGGGCCAACTGTGCCATTTCATGTTCTTCTCTTGCCAAACCCTCGGCTTTCCCTGACATTGACCTTCCCGACATCATAACAGACAAGAATGAGGCTGTCAAGAAGCCTGTGAGTAAGAAATTCAAGGGTAATCCTACTGTCGACAGCAAGGGTAAGAAGAATGCTTTATTAATATCGAGACTTGCCCGGAATAAACCTAAGACAAATGTCGACCAAAAATGCATAGTTCTGAGTGAGGACTCGGACTCTGATATCGAGCATTTCCTGGCTGAAGAGTACCCCTATTCCCATGGCCTATGCTCCGAGCAACCCTATGACTACGTTTCTAATTTACCCCCGTGCCTAAAGGACAATCCTAACTACCCAGGAATCAAGTTGCACAATGAAACCCCTGTTGGCTTAAACAAACCCTCGCCTGTGTTATCGAAGCCCGAGCGGACATCATGTATCCAATGCAATGTGTGGCTAGAGCGTTATTATAATGACATCCGCTTATTGCAATCAAAGATCAAATCATTGGAGGACCAGGTTACAATGCTGACAAGAGAAAGAAACAGGCTTCAAGCCACTGACAAGAAACAAAGAACCACTGGTTTGATTGTCTTCAGGAATGTCGAATCGGCTACAACCTTCGTCAATTCCAAATTATCATAATCAAATTCGTTTCTCATTGTCCAGGTATGAATTTCAATATGATTTTTGCTTTGTAAGTTTGCTAGATTCATTGTAACATATTCAGTTTTTCTTCCAAATTAGCTCCGCTCGTTTTGATTCGAATGATTCTGTTATAGTTTAGACGATTTTGTTATGGATCCTGTACAGTAGATTCATTTTACTAAACTCAAATGTATTTACGATTTGGTTATGCGATTTTGTCGTGCCCAGTTTAGCAATTGATTGGTTTTGATTTGGTTTGGTTTGTGTGTTGAATCAATTATGTTCGTCTGGTTTAGGATAAACGATTTGGTTTGATTTCGATTTGATTCATTTGTTCCTAACAAAATCAGAACAACCCTATTGACTTCGATTTGCCAGGAATGACTCTGTTTTGTATTGAATTAATATTCTTGTTTGGATTCTGGTTACATTCGACCTGTGCAAAAGATCTATTTGCTAAAATCATGGAGCTGTGTTGATTCATAACAATTGTGTCAAACCCAAACTGTTTCGATTCGTTCTTGTTTTGATTTGATTTGCAAACTATTGTTGCGTTTCTTGAGTTAGAGCGATTGCTTGTATGAGTTGGATTGGTATCGAAAATAGATTTGATGCTGCTATGTTGGTTTTGATTTTCAAAAATGATTTTGTTAAGTTTAGATCGACATATTTTTTCTCTGTTGAATCTGTATGAAAAACTCGGCTAATAGTTTGTTTTGAAATTGATTCAAGTGATGATTTCGCTGACTGTTAATCGATTCTGTCTACTCCCAATTGGCAATAACAAATGTTTGACAAATCCCACATATCCTGTTATCAACTGATTAATTCAATTACGATTTCATTTGTTTCAATTTACATACAAGTTTCGATTCGATTTGCAAATAGCATGATCGTTCATTTATGTTTAATATAGTACGATCAATTTGAAAAATGATCCTGTTGATTTCGTTTGGATTCGACCTTGATTTTGTTGATGGCTGAAGAAACCATTTGTGTCGATTGGAATTGATTCATGAAAATCATTTCATTACTGTTGAATTATCTAAAGTGGTTCTGTTTACCCTAAATTGGTGATAACAAATTGAACAGAGTGCATGCATCTCTGTTATCATTCGATTGACCATGATTTAGTCTCTTCCAATTTGCATACAAGTGTCAATTTGAATGATTCTTTTGGTTTCTAATTAGCAATCAAATATTGTTCAATAGTTTGAATATATTCTTTAATATTTCAATTGGTTTTAAAAATGATTCTGTGTTCAATTTAGACCAACTACAGAATCGCAAGATTCTGTAGCTAGTCTTAAAAATTATATTTTTAACAATTTTATCAATAAAATATCCTCTAATATTGTCTATTCTTGTCCTCTTTCAAGTGCATACGAATTACAATGATCAAATGGGCATGTCATGGCATTTTAGTAGATACTTTGGATATGATTTTATTATAGGGTGTTATTTTTAGTCAAACTGGGGAGATTATCTCCAGATTTCCTATAAATTGTTTTGATAATTCCCACAGGGATGTTTTACCCTGTGGGAAGTCTTTAAATACTTGTTATTTTTTGTAATGAGAACCATCATCATCAATGTGGGAGAACCAGACTATGGATTTATGATTCATACTGAGACGAAAGTTGATGTCTTGTAATAGCTTTCGCTTTCAATATATCAAACTTTTGTTTCAGGTTTTGCATATCAGTTTGCAATTAATTATTGACTAATTTAGCTATCATAATTCTTTGCATGTTGATGTGATTTAATTTATATGTTTTCCATATATGATATCTCTTATTTAAAAATACAACAATCACTTTAATTCAATTTGATGAATTGCAGGTTTATCTTTTTCATTAGTTGAATTGTTTTACACAAATTGTTGCATACAGATTTATCTAATTGTGATGGTTTGTAAATCATAAATTGTTGTTATTTTTATGTCTTGTTTGTCTTGTTATTTATATAAGAAGAGCGCAACTGCTTCTTGTTTACGAGAAATTCGTGGATAATCTGGTTTGGGTTTTCTCCCTCCGAACAGCTAAAACAACTATTGCATACGAGACAAACCTGAAGCGCTACTTCTGGTCAGTTTGTTATTTATTATTTAATAGTTAGTTTATTAGTGTCATATAAGTAGTTTAGGTAAATATATTATTTTAGATTCATAGTTAGAGTTATTATTTTAGTTGCTTGGTTTAGATAGTTTTATTCTATTTCTTTTTCATACAATTATAAAAATAAAAAAAACAATAGTTTCATTGTCTTAGGACAGATTACAAATGAGTTTTGCAAGTTTTAATTTAAATCTATAATTTGTAAATATTATACATTTGTAATTGAATTTGATTCTGTTGGTAATTGAACATTTGATTTTATAGAATTATAGTTGTATGATTTAGGTAATAGATTGTATATATGTAGTTTAGATTTGTTTATTAGTTTGTTTTAATCATTGTTTTTATTTAGATTAGTTTATTAGTTTAGTTTTCATTTGCTTTTATAGGACTTAGATTGGCTAATGGAGCCACTAAACCCGTCAGGCTGGTTCATCCCAAACGGCTTGGGTTATTTAGACAACCCTGGACCGGATCCACTCTTCCAGTTGACAGACAAACAATTTCACCCGTCAACAAATGGCACTAGAAGGAGGGCCTGAAATTTATTAATGGAACGAGGAGGTCGTAAGACTCCTCCACCACCTAATCGCTCACCTATAGTGACAAGAAGTCATTCAAATGATAACATCCCCCCGCAAATAGAAACCACATCAAACGACAATCCACAGATCATAGTTGAGCCAGCAAAACCAAATCCTACAGGTGGTGACATACAAGAGATTGTCCGCCAATCTCTTTTAAGAACACATAGTGCCTTAGCCCATTTGAGGCAACCAAATCGACCTTTGGACCAACCTTTAGATTTATCTGATATCAGAGAGAAAATCGGAGGCACTAACCTCACTGTGAACCCTACAGATCCAATCCTCACTCCTGCTGCAGGAGGATCTGGTATACCTCCCTCACCACCTCCATCATCCCCTTCTTCTTCGAGAGAAGACTCCTCTGACAAAGGCAGTTCCCCTTCGCATCCTTCCACACTGACTACACCAATGGCCAACTAGAAAAACCCTGCTAGACCATGTCTCGACAAGGATGCAGTAGTCGTACCTGGGGCACAACACCCCTTACCCAAACATCTGGAGAAGTGGCTTCCCAAGTTTGACCCTGACTCAAAATAGATCGTTGAAGATCAAATTAAAAAGTTTATGTTAGCCATAAGACTCCACAATGTCGAGCATGAAGACATAGTCTGTAGGTTTTTCCCCTACACTTTCAAGGGCAATGCATCTACATGATACTTTGCTCAACGACCCCATACCATCGTGTCTTGGGAAAAGTTTGAATCCTTCTTTTTGAAAAAGTTCGGAGATGATAAAACTCTAGAAGTTCTAGTTATGGAGCTTTCTAGCTTAAGAATGAACCCAAAATAAAAAATTAAAGACTTTAATCAAAGATTATTAACACTTAAGAACTGAATCCCCACGGATTCCATGCCTGCCGAGAATCTTATTATAGCATACTATGCTAAAGCTTTGCATCAAAGTATAGCTATTTGGGTTAAACGATCCAAGAAATCCACGTTGTTGGAGGCCTTCGAAGAGGCTAGCCAGATTGAAAAAGACATACTTAGTTTAAAAGACACTACTAGAAACGAAACAGAAACTAGTTCTTCTTCCAAAAAGATGATCGAAATCCTCCCTAAACCTACTCAAAGTAAAACACAACCTGAAAGCTCTGATTTAGAAAACTTAACTAAAGTCATGCAAAAATTGTCAAATCAAGTCATAGACTTGAAAAGGATGACCAAAGAAGCTTCTTCGAGAAAAGGGCCTTACAAGCCCCCGTTCAGGAAGCCTTTCCCAACCAACCGACCTAATCCTACTACCGAAGGCCTTAATCTAGAAAGTCTGCAATACGCTCTTCAAACAATTCTAGAAGCCCAGGATAACTTGATGCCTCCTGAGATTCCTGAGGAGGTTGTTGAATAAGAGATATTTCAAGAAGAAGATTCTTCTCCGAACATTTTTGGACACTTCTCGGATAACATCTTTCAAGCTAACTTCGAGAAAGTAAATCCCTACAATACTAGGAGTAAGATAGCGAACAAACCTTCTTCCGAAAACACTACGACTTTCTCCCAAAGCAATCCAAACCAGCTGAGACTAAACAGAGTCATGTGAACCCCAACTTAGATTATGCTTTAGTTGAAGATCTTAAAAATTTAAGGGCTAACATTTCTGTTTATGAGTTATTAAAATTTCCATTTCTTCTACAAAAAATGTTACAGAACATCTTAAAGAATAGAAAAAACGGTAATTCAACCAGTAACAAAGTTGTTCAGATCAAAGTTTCTCAGAAGACTTCCACTATAAATAACCCTGACCCTCAAGATAAAGGAATCCTTCCTGTAAATAATTTAAATAATGTAGATAAAGTAGCTTTAGAAACTGCGAGTAAAAAACCACAAGCTACCACTCTTAGTACTCACAAAAATGTACCTCCATTTTTGTTAACGTTCGAAATCTTTAATAGAAACGTGCACAATTGTATGGTAGACTCAGGAGAGACATCCAATATAATGCCATGGTCTATATGTTAGAAGATTAATGCTGAGGTTGAACCATGCACATTAAAAATCATCCAACTTGATCGAACTAATGTTAAATTTATAGGCGAATTAAGGAATGTACTTATAATATTATCATCTAACCCCAAGGTTCATCAAGTCATTGATGTTATCATTGTGGATATTCCAGAAGTGTACGATATTTTTTTAAGCAGGGAGTGGTCGAAGCAGTTACATAGCTATTTCGCGACAGATTGGTCTCACCTGTGGCTTCCAGAAAACGGCAAGCCCAACAAGATCAAGGTAAATCGTGAACGCTACCTTAAGTTCACAATCACAGATTTGAACAATCCCAACGAACAATTTACACCTTCTGCTGATTCACCCAAAATACAAGGGATGGATACCTTTTCGGCAATTTCATGGCCGAAACTTCAGCTATCACCAATCCCGAACAATAGTCTGAGATTGTAGCATATGTGAAGCCAACAGTTTCTACACAACGATCTCATGCACCCAATGAAAATCATATTTGGTCTCTTTATTTCAACAGGTCAAAGTCCAAAGAAGGAGCCGACGCAGGCTGCGTTATTATCGATCCGACAGGTAACAAAACATTGATTGCATGTAGGCTAGAATTTGAATGTACTAATAACACTGCAGAATATGAAGCTTTACTACAAGGCCTCATAAAATATTTAGACATGAACATTCAAAACTTAACTGTCTTTGGCGATTCTGTGATCGTGGTTAGACAGGTAAGAGATTCTATCCACTGTCTATCTCCACATCTTAAAAGGTACCAATCTAAGGTATGGAATTTAATGAATAAATTTTCTGCTTTCAATATAAATTCTATTCCTAGATTGAATAATTATGAAGAAGATCTATTAGCTAACGTAGCTTCTAAACTCTTTCCTGCAAAAGGCTTGTCCCCAGACGCATTCTCCGTCGAGTTGTTGTTCAGATCATCCGTTCCCAACAACATCATGAACTGGAGGGTCTTCGATGACGATCAACAGATTATAAAATTCCTGCATATGGAAGAAAATTTTCAAGGTACGGTCATAGACGAATGCACTCACGACGACAATTTGCGCGATTTCATGGTAATACCAGATCCGAGAACTCCTGAATATTCATCGGCCATGGTAAATTCGATCCCTAAATCTATAGTTAGATTAGAGAAATTTTATGATCTTCAAGATAAATTCAAAAAATCGGTCAACTGTAAAACCAATGGTTCCTCGTTATCATTTGAAAAAGTGAACTTAGGAACTAATGACAATTCGTAGTGCATTAATCTAGAGGTAGGCTGTTCTGAGCAAGAAAAAGATGCATTTATTAAATTGTTCAAAGAATTTAAAGATATCTTTGCGTGGACATATGATGACCTTAAAACTTTCGACCCTAACATCATACAACATGTGGTTCCTATAAAACCCCAAACCTTACCCTTTCAACAGAAGTTAAGAAAAATGCACCCTAAGCTTGAACCGACCGTGAAAAAAGAATTGAATAAACTCCTTAATGATAAGATAATTTTCCCAGTTAGGCACACTCAATGGGTTTCTAACCTTGGCCCTGTTCGGAAAAAAAGTGGCGAAATCCGACTATGCATCGATTTCGGAAACCTTAATAGAGCGTCTGATAAAGACAACTATCCTGTCCCACCCATGGAACAGATCCTTCAACAGGTATCTGGTTTTGAGAGGCTATCTTTATTGGATGGTTTCTTGGGGTACAACCAAGTCCTGATGTCTCCTCCAGACCAACTTAAAACTACCTTCCGCACCCCATGGGGCACCTACGCTTATCGAAAAATGCCCTTTGGATTGATTAATGCCGATGCCACTTTCAAGAGAGTGATGGACATCACTTTCTGAGGCTTAATCAATCAGTCCGTCATAGTTTACTTAGATGATGTGATTGTATTTTCTAACAACAAAACCGATCATCTAGCTCATTTAAGAGTCGTTCTACAACGATGTCATTAATACGACATTTCCTTGAATCCTAAAAAATCCATCTTTGCTGTAGAACAGGGTAAACTCTTAGGATTTATTGTGTCAAGAAAAGGGATGATTATCGACCCTGAATGAACTCAAGTCATCTCGAAACTCCCCCCTCCTACATCCAAAAAGTCTATGCAGTGTTTCTTAGGCCAGATTAACTTTGTGAGGATATTTGTCCCCAGCTTCTCTGAAATGGTGAGACCTTTGCAGAACCTAATTAAGAAAGATGCATAGTATCATTAGGGACCCTTAGAAAATCAATCTTTTAATGCAATAAAGAAGGCCATAATAAATTCTCCTTCCCTCATGAGCCCCGACTTTTCCTGAGACTTTACGCTCTACACTTTTGCTTCTGACCATTCCTACGCCACAGTCCTAACTCAAAAGAACGCCAAAAACAACGAAGTACCCATTTCCTTTATGATATCTACTTTCAAAGGTGCAAACATTAATTACCCAATAGTAGACCAGCAAGCCTACGCTGTTTTCAATGCAGTTAAGCATTTCTGGTCTTATCTTTTGAAATCGAGGACGAAAGTTATTGTCCCTTACCCAGCCGTCAGGAACCTGTTAGTGCAGAAGGAACTAGGTGAAAAGAGGGATAACCGGGTCACCTCCTTACAGGAGTGCGACATAGAAATTACCCCAGCTCAGATAGTGAGAGGCCAAGGGTTATGCAAGTTAGTCGTTGATTCAGTTGTAGGACAACAAGAAGAAAATGATAGGTCAAACCTAGGACAACACAATCAAAATGCAATCTGTTGCGCTCAAAACTCTGTCAGTCCCTGGTATGACGATATAATATTATGTCTTGAATATGGGTTAGCCCCCCGTCACCTGGATCCCACTAAAAGAAGAGCGTTGAGATTAAATTCTACCTCCTTTCATTTGGTTAATGGTATTCTGTTTTGTCAAAATTTTGATGGCGTACTGATGCGCTGTCTTGAGAAAGACGAAGCAGCAAAAGTCTTACTAGAGTTGCATGGCAGAGAAGATGGTGGTCATTTTGGTGGTGACACCACTGCCCATAGGGTTTTGAGAATCGGTTATTACTGGCCCACTCATTTTAGAGACGCCCATGCCTTGTGTCGTAAGTGTATTATTTGTCAAAAAGCATCAAGGTGGTTACAGAAACCAGCCTTTCCTTTGCAGCACGTGTCAGTAGACTCTCCTTTTCAGCAGTGGGGCCTTGATATCATAGGTCCAATCAACCCCCCATCCTCACAAAAACATAATTTTATCATAATAGCCACAGATTATTTCACCCGGTGGTCTGAAGCTACCGCTTTAAGAACTGTAAATACCAGTCACGTAATTGCCTTTCTAAATTTGAATATTATCACTCGTTTTGGTATCCCTGATTGTTTAGTATTCGATAATGCTTCTTACTTTTCCTCTCTCGATATGAGCAATTTTTCTTTGGAAAAAGGAATTAAATTGAAGTATTCTGCTAGCTATTACCCCCAGGGCAATGGATTGGCAAAGTCAACAAATAAGAACTTGATTAAAATCATCAAGAGAACGGTGGCTGAAAATAACCAAAACTGGCACAATGCACTGTTAAACGCGCTTTGGGATGATAGGGTAACACCAAAAGCTGCTATAGGTAGCCCTCCTTTCTTTCTTGTTTATGGCGGAGAAGTAATTCTGCCACAACACATTCTTTTTCCCTCATTACAGCTATCACAGAAAATTCAAGAAGAAGACTGTCCCCCTTTGGAAAACCAAATTAATGCTTTGATGAAGCTAGAAGAGGTAAGAGCCCAAGCTAAACATAAGATAGATCAGCATCAACATATAGTCAAAAGCTGGTTCGATTCCAACTCTGACTCTGATAGAAACTTCGAAGTAGGTGACCTTGTCTTGAAATGGGACAAACCGCATGAAGGAAAGGGAGAGCACACGAAATTTCAAAACTTATGGCTTGGACCATTTTTAATTACTGAGAAACTGGGTCCCATCTCTTTCTGATTGCAGAATATAGAGGGGTAGCCTGACACCTATCCGGTGAATGGCCAAGCCCTGAAAAGATACTTTACCTTATAACAACCCTTGTATATTATGTACATATTTTTCTTTGTTTTATTTTCTTTTGATGTTTTCGATTTCTCCTTTGAGTTTATCAGTTTGTGTTTTTGGAAATACACATACCTGCATACTGATCTATTCAGACAAAGAAAACAGAAAATTCTTTCACTGAAATGACTGCTGAAAAATTGTGCAAACATCAATGGTATACTTCTGAAATTTACATCTGTGTTCGCAAAAAACTGTTGTTTGAAAGAAGTTGATTGATTTCGATCTTTGAGTAAAGCCTGTCATGATCATCTATTATCTTTTTATGATGTCCCTATTCCTTAAGGGAATGACTGAGAAGATGTCTCCCTGCCATAGAATGTTGGTTCTGTAAATGAAACATTTGTGGATCTTAATAAAGGATTTTTCTAAAAAAAATAAAAAATATGTTGAGGTCTGAAAAAATATGTTAAAATATCATAATTTTCAGCGTCACCCCGCTCAACTATATATCTTTAAAAAACAAAATAAATCATTAAAAGAGTTGTGGGAAGTGCTTGTAAACCCGCCGGGATGCTGAACAGGTTTGCTGGCAGCGGGTAAATGCATGCATGACACCAAGACAACTTCGTCGAGGTACTGAACAGGCCCGCTGGCAGCGATGCAATGTCGGGTATATGAAAATTGGCAAAAATGAGATAACTTGACCTTAAAATGTCCTTTATTCTGATCTGGAACTTTTGGGTAGGATACAGATGTCAGAGTGGGTTAAATGGAAACCCTGTCGAGGATATGGATGCCTGCTAGCAGTAGTGGCTATGTCAACAGTATTGAGGATTTTATCTTTAAAATCGTGGCTCGCTTATCTTAAGACTATTATCAGTTTTCATCCTTTAAACACTGCTGGAAAATTTGGTTAATGATGATGTTTACACGATTTTCTGGTTGTTATTTTTGAGTTAGAATTTTTCTCGTTATCCTAATCTGAATTTGTTCTTTTTTGACAAAGATAACTGCTTCTACCAGTGTGTCGCCATTGTTGGCAGCCAATTCACCTTTTCATGTTGTCCTTATAAGTTGCCTACACCAGTGTTTTGCAAACCTTGATTTTCGTCGCAATTCTCGAATAAAATGACACTATTATTTCACACTTATGTTTGTTTTCGTTTTTCACGATTGCAAGCATGAAAACTTTAATTTCGAAGTCATATGAAAAATGTCACTGGATTGTTATGATCACTCTTGTTTATATGCTCGTTGCGTTTCCAATTCATTTATGATTATACAAATGAGAAGACTCTAAGATCGTTATTCATTTGGCATTTTTAATTGTTAATATGATTTCAATTTTTATGAGAGTGTGATGATTTCCTAAGGATTGTGATTCAATCATTGGTTTATTTATGGTTTGATTTCTCTAGCCTTTGATCGATTCCTTTGACACATTGGTTTCATGAAAACACATTGGTGTTATGGTTAGACCCTCGGTATAAATCATTGCATACAACACATATTTTCATATGATCAAACGCTTGGTGTAATTTTGAATTGTTGCTTTGGTTTTAAAACTATGCTAATATTATTTCTTGCACAAATGTTTGGTCGATTTACCATAAGGTTTCATTGATTGAATGGAATGGTTTTTAACCTATGCAATAGTGGGTCGAATAAATATTTGCGTCGGTGGTTTTACTATGGGTTATGACTGTTGTGCATGGGTTGAACTAACTCCACCACCTTTGCACGTTTTGTCATTAATGTTTCCCCCCTACCCCGGTTCACCTTTGCTAGTTTCGGGTAAGCCTGTGAGCATTCTGCCCTTGCGTATGTTTTGTTCAAAACCTGGCCCGTTCACCTCGCCCACTGTGTGCTCCTTTCTATGGAACCGGTGGTGTGCATAGAGCCAAATGGAAACGAAGCCCTGTTACTGTTCAATGATGCCCGTAAGGATTTAGAAGATAATGGTTGGCTCACGGTTATACAGAGGTCCGAGGGTTTCAACCTTTCGGTTGCCCAACAATTTGCCCTCACCTTTGATGGGTGTAGGGATAAAGTAGGTGACATACATCTTAAACTCAATGAAGAATTCATAATCTCTGCTATGGGACTAGAAGCCACAGGCCAGCGATGGTTTAAAAACTCCAAAGTTGATGAGGTTCCATGGCCATTACTATTCGTATCAAGGAAGGTTGTCTCCTGTGATAAAGGTATGCCTATTTCCACCCTTAAACCCATGTGACACGATCTTTTGGTGATTGTGAAATAATTTGTGGCCTGTGAAGGTCGGTATGGCTTAGTATTTTTGTATCACCTTCAGCTGTTAATGAATTTCATGGGCTATCCATTGAACATCCCATTTTACTTCTTGTGTAGTATTTACAAGATGGCAAAGAGATTCAAATGTGAGAAGGTTGATAGTAAACTGTTTCACCATGGCCTGATTAGACTCATCGCCATCCACCATTTAAACCTTCATGGCGATAATTGGAAAGCCTTTCTATCCAGAAATGGCTTTGCTAATCCGGAGTCTATTCAAATTGACAAGTCTGTGGTTAGTGAGACTATGGTCGGGCCACCCGTGCCATTTCATGTTCTTCTCCCCCCTGCCAAACTCTCAGCTTTCCCTGACATCGACCTCACTGACATCATAACAGACAAGACTGAGGCTATCAAGAAGCCTATGAGTAAGAAAGTCAAGGGTAATCCTACTGTCGACAGCAAGGGTAAGAAGAATGCTCGATTAATATCAAGACTTGCCCAGAATAAACCTAAGCCAAACGTCGACCAAAATCCCATAGTTCTGATTGAGGACTCAGGCTCTGATATCGATCGTTTCCTGGCTGAGGAGTACCCCTATTCCCATGGCCTATGCTCCGAGAAACCCTATGACTACGTTTCTAATTTACCCCCATCACTAAAGGACAATCCTAACTACCCAGGAACCAAGTTGCACAATGAAACCCCTGTTGGCTTAAACAAACCCTCGCTTGTGTTATCGAAGCCTGAGCAGACATCATGTATCCAATGCAATGTGTGGCTAGAGCATTATTATAACGACGTCCCCTTATTGCAATCAAAGATCAAATCGTTGGAGGACCAAGTTACAATGCTGACAAGAGAAAGAAACAGGCTTCAATCCACTCACAAGAAACAAAGAACCACTGGTTCGATTGTCTTCAGGAATGTCGAATCGGCTACAGCCTTCGTCAATTCCAAATTATCATAATCGAAGCCGTTTCTCATTGTCCAGGTATGAATTTCAATATGATTTTTGCTTTGTAAGTTTGCTATATTCATTGTAACATATTCAATTTTGCTTCCAAATTAGCTCTGTTCATTTTGATTCTAATGATTCTGTTATAGTTTAGACAATTTTGTTATGGATCCTGTACAGTAGATTCATTTTACTAAACTCAAATGTATTTACGATTTGGTTATGTGATTTTGTCGTGCCCAGTTTAGCAATTGATTGGTTTTGATTCGGTTTGGTTTGTGTGTTGAATCAATTTTGTTCGTCTGATTTAGGATAAACGATTTAGTTTGATTTCGATTAGTTTCGTTTGTTCCTAATAAACTCAAAACAACCCTGTTGACTTCGATTTGCCAGGAACGACTTTGTTTTGTATTGAATTAATATTCTCGTTTGGATTCTGGTTACATTCGACCTGTGCAAAAGATCTATTTGCTAAAATCATGGAGTTGTGTTGATTTATAACGATTGTGTCAAACCCAAACTGTTTCGATTCGTTCTTGTTTTGATTTGATTTGCAAACGATTGCTGTGTGTCTTGAGTTAGAGCGATTGCTTGTATGAGTTGGATTGGTATCGAAAATAGATTTGATTCTTCTCTGTTGGTTTTGATTTTCAAAAATGATTTTGTTAAGCTCAGATCGACATATTTTGTCTCTGTTGAATTCGTATGAAAAACTCGGCTAATAGTTTGTTTTGAAATTGATTCAAGTGATGATTTCGTTGACTATCAATCAATTCTATCTGCTCTCAATTGGCAATAACAAATGTTTGACAAATCCCACATATCCTATTATCAACTGATTAATTCAATTACGATTTCATTTGTTTCAATTTACATACAAGTTTCGATTCGATTTGCAAATAGCATGATCGTTCGTATATGTTTAATATAGTACGATCAATTTGAAAAATGATCCTATTGATTTCGTTTGGATTCGACTTTGATTTTGTAGATGGCTGAAGCAACTATTTGTGTCTATTGGAATTGATTCATGAAAATCATTTCATTACTGTTGAATTATCTAAAGCGGTTATGTTTACCCTAAATTGGTGATAACAAATTGAACAGAGTGCATGCATCTCTGTTATCATTCGATTGACCACGATTTAGTCTGTTCCAATTTGCATACAAGTGTCGATTTGAATGATTCTTTTGGTTTCTAATTAGGAATCAAATATTGTTCAATAGTTTGAATATATTCTTTAATATTTCAATTGGTTTTAAAAACGATTTTGTGTTCAATTTAGACCAGCTACAGAATCGCAAGATTCTGTAGCTAGTCTTAAAAATCAGATTTTTGATAACTTTATCAATAAAATATCCTCTAATATTGTCTATTCTTGTCCTCTTTCAGGTGCATACAAATTACAATGATCAAATGGGCATGTCATGGCAGTTTAGGAGATACTTTGGATATGATTTTATTATAGGGTGTTAGTTTTAGTCATATTGGGGAGATTATCTCCAGATTTCCTGTAAACTGTTCTGATAATTCCCACAGGGATGTTTTACCCTGTGGGAAGTCTTTAAATACTTGTTATTTTTTGTAATGAGAACCATCATCATCACTGTGGGAGAACCAGACTATGGATTTATGATTCAGACTGAGACAAAAGTTGATGTCTTGTAACAACTTTCGCTTTCAATATATCAAACTTTTGTTTCAGGTTTTGCATATTAGTTTGCAATTAATTATCGACTACTTTAGCTATCATAATTCTTTGCATGTTGATGTGATTTAATTTATATGTTGTCCATATCTGATATCTCTTATTTAAAAATACAGCAATCACTTTAATTCAATTTGATGAATTACAGGTTTATCTTTTTCATTAGTTGAATTGTTTTACACAAATTGTTGCATACAGATTTATCTAATTGTGATGGTTTGTAAATCATAAATTGTTGTTATTTTTATGTCTTGTTTGTCCTGTTATTTATATAAGAAGAGAAAATCTTCTTCTTGTTTACGAGATGTTCGTGGATAATCTGGTGCAGGTTTTCTCCCTCTGAACAACTAAAACAACTATTGCATACGGGACAAACCTGAAGCGCTACTTCAGGTCAGTTTGTTATTTATTATTTAATAGTTAGTTTATTAGTGTCATATAAGTAGTTTAGGTAAATATATTAGTTTAGATTCATAGTTAGAGTTATTATTTTAGTTGCTTAGTTTAGATAGTTTTATTCTATTTCTTTTTCATACAATTATAAAAATCAAAAAACAATAGTTTCGTTGTCTTAGGACAGATTACAAATGAGTTTTGCAGGTTTTAATTTAAATCTGTAATTTGTAAATATTGTACATTTGTAATTGAATTTGATTCTATTGGTAATTGAACATTTGATTTTATAGAATTATAGTTGTATGATTTAGGTAATAGATTGTATATATGTAGTTTAGATTTGTTTATTAGTTTGTTTTAATCATTTTTTTTATTTAGATTAGTTTATTAGTTTAGTTTTCATTTGTTTTTCTAGGACTTAGATCGGCTAACGGAGCCACTAAACTCGTCAGGGTGGTTCATCCCAAATGGCTTGGGTTATTTAGACAACCTCGGACCGGATCCACTCTTCCAGTTGACGGACGAACAATTTTTCCCGTCAACATCACCCGACACAAATAGGACCATGCCTACAAGATAAGGGACAACATCCCCATCCTGACATAATGGCCTAGACAAACAAAGACTATAACCTCAAGGCACGTGAACCAAACACCTAAAGGCATTCAACCTGTGTGCCAAAAGCAAATTGCAATGCTCGATAACACTCACACAGAACAGACTGAATCTGACCAAGTTATTGTTCGTCGCTATCCCATAGGACACGCCATGATCCCCTCATATTGAATAATGTCATTCCCAGGTGATAGACATGCCAATAGCCTTGGTAAAAACATAATCTATCTGGACTGAGGACTCTAGATAATCCGACATGCTAGGATCCGAATACCGATAAGAAAGCCATATCCATACCCCAACAACAGGTCGATGAGATGCCAACAAACGACACAAGCCAAGAATTACTTCCTCAACAACCCAACCCTTTTATCAAGTCTAAACTGGTCAGACTTATGATCTGAATCAGTGTTAAATACATATCTAAATTAACGAGTCTAAAATACAAATAGTCAGTAATTTATAACCTAACTTAACATGATATACAAATCAATTTAGAGGGTCATATTTACCAAATTACACAAAAACTATATATCGATTTAACTTAATCATATATCTAAATTAGCAAGTCTAAATAACTACTAGTCAATAATGTGGATGACAAAATAAACCTTAAGTGCAATCTAAATCGTGAATCTCAATGACAAATTAGGCAACAATTTCAATTCAATCTACCATTAATACAATCTATTCTCAGAATTTCCAATATAATAAAAAACATTCTCATTATCATGCATAATGTTTATGATTAAGGTGATAGTTAACGAAATATCTTCCGAAAAGATATCTAGCCAAAATAAAAGTGTTAAGGTTGAAACGGTTGTCCATGACTAAACTGGAGGTCTGGGAAGGCTATCATCTAGCCACTAAAAGGGGGCTGTCACAATTAATGTTTCAATGTCCAGGGATGTATCAACAGGTGAGTGTTATTACCATTAAGCTCATGAATTTCATAATCAAAATTAACGTTTTATTGTCAAGTTAAAACACAGGTACTGTACAGATGACAACGCACCCTACATAGGCCATTAAAACATGAAAACACACCCTTAGAGAGGGTAAGCATGCAGACCCAGGCTAATTGAGTAACGAGGTGCCGACCAGGGGAAATTTTCAAGAGCACAGGCCACTAGAGATGTTTTAAACGCATAAATCATCAGAGAAATAATTACATGCAATGAAGCACCTTCAAGTAAAAATGCAAAGCAAATGTTCAGGCTAGGAAACCCCTTCAAAAATCGCAAGGCAATAATGAATGCCAACACATTCCTTAGGAGGGTAATATTTCTAGGTAAGAAGTAAAACTCATGGACTGGACAAAGGAAATTAGTTGTACAGTACACACCAGAATGGAATTATGTATTTGTTGTCATTAAAAAAAATAAAATCGTTGTACAACACACACCAGAATGGTTTTATATTCGCCATCATTAATAAATAATCAAAATCGCAGTACAATGCACACCAGAATGGAATATATTCACCGTCATTTGTAAATAAGAAAAAACATTGTACAATGCACATGAGAATGGAATATATGCACCGTCAATAGTAAATAACCAAAAACGTTGTACAATACACACTAGAATGGATTTATATTCACCGTCAATAGTAAATAAGAAAAAACGTCGTACAATGCACACTAGAATGGAATATATTCACCGTCATTAGTAAATAAGCAAAAACATTGTACAATGCACACCATAATGGAATATATTCACCGTCAATAGTAAATAAGAAAAAATGTTATGCAATGCACATGAGAATGGATTTATATTCACGATCAATAGTAAATAAGAAAAAATGTTGTACAATGCACACCAGAATGGAATATATTCATCATCAATAGTAAATAAGAAAAAACATTGTACAATGCACACCATAATGGATTTATATTCACCATCAATAGTAAATAAGAAAAAACGTTGTACAATGCACACTAGAGTGGATTTATATTCTCCTTCATTAATAAATAATCAAACTCATGAAGCGCCAACTCAGTCTAGGCATAAGTAAGGCACAACAATTAAGCGATTCTTACTCCTCAGTGAAAAACATTCAGGAGTATGGAAACTAGATAAAACTGAGTGATGACTATCATAGGAAATAAAGGAATGAAAAACGATTATCTGTAAAGGAATGAAAAACTATTATTTGTTAAGAAATGTAAAAACAATTATCTATAAGGAAATGATAAACAATTATCTATTAAGAAATGAAAAATGATTTTCTATATCTAAATAATGCGCAAGCAGACCATTCAATCATAAAGGAAGAACGTTTCAGTAACAATTCAATAGCATAGATATAAAAACGTAACCTATACACATCTCGATGATACACAGATAGAGAATAACATCAGTAAAAATGTCATGCAACGGATTTACAATTCATTGTCCCAATTTTCAATGCCAAGTTCCTTGTAGTCAACAGGTAGAGAAGTCGCAGTTCTAAAGGTAAGTGGTTATTAATATCACAGTCTCACAATGCAACGATTACAGTAAAAAAAATTGCAAATCACTAGAGTAACAAGGGTAAATTGTGGTCTCCACCAGTGGCCAACAACGCAGTCTTAAAATAAACTGTTTCATTCTTGATAATGGAAAATCACCAGACTAAAAAAGGGGCAAAACGCAGACAAGAAAAATATAAAATTTCAACATCAATCAATAAATTGTTGGGTCAATTAACCGCATCAAGGAAAAATACAACACCCTACCTGAAACAAACCACAGGGCTAGATGACCAGGAAGAAACATCCGTCGATCATCATCCACGCACAAAAGAGTAGGGCATTTAGATCCATAAGTCTATTAACACCGAAGTGACGACCATAGATCAAGCTCCTGGCCGATTAATCAGGTGTGGACTGATGAGCTAGGGATGAAGGAAAAAATAAACCGCAATCATCACAATCACTAAACTATAGGACAGTCAAGACAGGTAGGGATCGAAGGCCATGGGAATTAATCAACATCAAGCTAAAGGCAATGGGGGAATTTCAGTCATCAACTAGAATGTTAAGACAATCATTTTCTTTACCCAAACAAAATAAAGAACCAAAAGGGTAAGTATACTAAGAATCTATCATGCAAATTAAAGGATGTGTACCGTAGCCCAAGTCGCCCGCTCTGATTTGTTGTACTGTGTGCTCCATGCAACTCCCGCTTGCCGGTCGATGAGACTTCATCAGTACCTCCCAACCAACGCTAGGGGTACTCTTCTTCCCTCTCAGTCCCTCGAGCCACAAAGGGGCCATGCACACTAACAAGAGAATCAGCTAGCTCCCATCTCACCTCGCAAGGCCGTACTACCAATCCTCACCGAGTTGGGTATCCCAACTCCCACAAGATAAGTCATTCAAGTATAAATTTCTGCAGCGTAACATTATACATAATAGAAGAGATCCATCATCTTTCTCCTCCCTCCATTATATAGAGTTTGAAAGTCCCTTACTTTCCCAAAATCTCATTTAATTTAATGTTTAATAATTTAATTCATAAAAATCCTCCCTGTGCATGTGTCACCCATCCCCTTCATTCCTCCATAAATTAATTTCATTAATTAATTAATTACCCTTATTTCCCTCACCCACCTGAAATCATTCCTAGAATCGCTCCTAGGTGTCCCCATATTCCCTTGCAAGTTTTAATGACTTTCCCCCTTATTAATTTACTAGTTGAGTTTAATTTAGAAAGTTCTCAAATGCTAGATACCTTACTAAGCTAGACTTTCTTTTTTTTCCCTTATGTTTCCCATTTTTTCCTAGTTTCCTAATTATTTTTTATTTCCCTTTTTACCTTTTTATTTAAAACTCAATTTTGCAGGTGTAGAAAATTAACTTTTTCCCTTTTCCCTTTTTAATTAATAAATTTTAATTAGTATAAGTGACAAAAAAATTATTTTCCCCCTTTTTGAAATTTTATCCCCCAAAAGATTTTTATAAATTAAAAGAATTTCTCACCCCCTTCTCCACACATGATTAATGATAATTATCAATTTTTTTTATTTTTTTTACAAACATATTTTTCTTTTACTGCAAGTTTCACCTAGACCTAGATTTTAATTTTTGAGGCTCGATGAAATTTTATTAGGGAATTTTTTTTTAATTTTTTTTATCACATTATTTGTCCTAAGGCCATCTAGGTTTATTCATTTATTAATTAACAATGCAAAGTTCCCTTCAGGATGCACCATGTGATCCAAGGGTGCCACTCGTCTCTTGACTAACTTGGTAGACATCAAAAACCCCTGGAGTCAATACTCCACTAGGTGATCTTATGGGATACTAAGGGGCTCTAAGGAATAAGGGCCATACCTTATTGCACCCCCTTTAGAATCATCATGAGCCACTATCGAAGTCTGCCCTCACGGCATCATGGGTCCTCTCAAACTACGTAATCATTAACCTATAGTTCGAGCCACGATGGGAGTGCTAGTAGGTTGTGGCAGGGCTGATGTCCACACCTCTCCCTCGACATCTCTGGTAGTCGTGTGTGACCCTTCTACTCCACATGTGAGTCTGGTCGGCAAGCTATCGTCAGCCTACATCATCAATGAATCATGCTAGAAATGTATCCATAATCATATCATCTAATCATATGCACTAATATCACATATAAAACAATCAAACCCCAATAGTTCACTCCCTGACTCGATCCAGAGTCCAACGGGTTCCATCGATGCCTCTACATCCTCGAGGTCGACACTCCTACACACTTAGTAAAACAGAGTCAATAGCATGTGTCTATGTCAATGCAGCAAAACAACATGTCATATACCCATAATTTCTCATAATCAAAATCAAATGCTTAATACTATAATAATTTGGATCACTTGTGAGAAAGTGTCCTCAAAGAATAATTTTCTCAGTGTGCACAAGAGTGGGATGTTACATTGAAGGTTCCACTTACATGGTCATGTGGAAAATGATTTCCCAATAAATTTCACTAGGATGGAATGGAGGAAAAATCCCTTAGAGCCTCAAATCCCATTAACAGTTATCATGGATATCGGTGAAAATGTTACAACCTATAGGGTATCCCCATAAGTTTTAGAGGTTTTATTTACAAGTTATGTTGAAGAAATTGAACTATGGTAGTAGAGGAATTTTTTTTGCAAGAACTCGTTGGATGTCTCTATTATTCAAGGAGAAGAGATGTACACTTATCCACCAATGAGTGAGGCCCATCTAGATGTGATGGCCTTCTACCCTAGTTTTGTCAATGCAAATGTACAAGAAATGTCATTGGAAGAAGTTAAGAAGGATGAGTAAAAGTATTTTATTGATTCTTTTCAAAAATACAAAAGTCAATACCTTGATCGATGGAAATAGAGTTATTTGATCAGTAATGTAAATGTTGTACCTTTTGGGTATTTTGTTTATATAATCGAAATTCCCCAAGAGTTTTTCAGCACCCTGAATCCATTTATGCATTCGGAAAAATAATGATTTTGTCCAAATTTACATCGCCTCCAAAAAACCCAAAAGGTAGAACTTTTAGCAATGCCCTTATTTGATTCTTTTCAAGACTACAAAAATCAATACCTTTATCGATGGAAAACATAATTAATCCTTGTATATTATGGTTTAGTGGAGGAGGATTTACTAATGATGGTTGATGAGACTAAAACTATTGGCAAAGTTTGAAGGGTTATAAACTTGACATATTTTTCCTTTATTCCCTAGAAATATAGTCATATATCATTTATTTATTTTAGGCCAATTTATTTATGTAACTGTCTATGAGCTTGAGCATCATAGACAGTTCATTTTGGATTTTTTTCCCTTCCCCCTGTGGAAAGGTTGATGAAGAAAATGAGATATTTGAGAGTCGTTTGTCGTGATATAGAAAGTCAGGCACAATGTCCCAATCTTGGCTTAGATTTTAATCAATGTCACGTCGATGATATTAAAAAATTTGTCCTAACTTGTACAAATTACTTTTGTTTTGAAGCACGGTGGGAATCTTTTCTTTGATTGTCCTTGTCTTTGAGAATTGAAGAATGTTTGAGAATCAATTTAGCAAATATTTATGACTATATGAACAGTTCCCTTTATTAGCAGTATTGACCGATAATTGTTCAGAGTTGCAGAATTTTGGATATATGACATTTATATTTCTCATAAATTGGCTTCCACTCAAAAACAGGTACAGTTGCATATTTTTTAGGTTTCTTTTACGCTCGAAAACAAGTACAGTTGCATATTTTTTAGGCTTTCTTTCCTATTGTAAGAAATTCGATTATTACAGACTACAGGTGATCTTCAATGGGCATTTGCTCAATAACTCAGTCGCTCAGAGCCTACCTGTAAGTCCTATCTTTCATGCCATATAAATTCTTTTAGCTAATTGCAATGTTTTGCATATAAAAGATCATTAATTTCTCTACGGGCATGCCAATCAGGGTGCGATAAAAATGGACCTGATCTAATCTAGTTTACAAATAGTGCATATAGGTTGAGGTAAACTAATAGCAATACGGTAGACAATTCCAGTTTTTGTCTCCTACAACTTCCTGAACTTGTAGATAGCATGCGGTCTCCAACGTCTTCTCCCAAGTTGTTATTAACAGACACCTATGAAAAATCTATGGACACCGTATATAGCACCACAACTGATGATTATGAAGTTTGTGAACTTGATTTCATCAACCCCATAACCAACTGTCAAGCAGAGTCATTTGAATCTACTGCTGCTGATTATCCTTGTTGTTGTTTGCCTTCTCAGTCATGGAACAATTTCACTTCCTCAGATCTCCTTATAGTCAATCAAATGGCCATCGATAATGCTCATCCTTCAGTGCAATTGGAGGATTCCATTATTACAGTTTCCACTGAAGGGATCGACAGTAAGTGGTGATAAATTGTGAAGCAAGAAATGCAAAGAGAAAGAATAGAACAGAAAACAGTATATTAGAATATAATAAGAAGAGTACAAAACGAGTACATGAAGAATTTCATAAGTAGTAAGTCTAAAGAAGTACTATGCAATGGGAAATAGTTGAGCTAAATAGGCTCAAGCAAATCAAGAATAGAAAGTACAGTTGGCCAGGACAACTTGCAGTGTACAGTCAGCCTGTTGAGGTTACATTATATTTAACACTCCCTCTTAAACTCAACAGTTACAAACATCAGCAATGATTATGCCTAAGTGTTGTCTCTGAAAATCAAAAACTGACTTTCCTAGTGGCTTGTAAAGATATCAACAAGCTTATCTCGAGAACCACAAAATTGTAGTGTAATATCACCATTATTGACTAGCTCGCGTATGAAATGAAAACAGGTGTCAATGTGTTTACTTTTCTTGTGAAACACATGATTTTTGGATAAAGCAATTGCTAAAGTATTATCACAAAAAATAGGAGTTGGATCCTTTACTGTATGTGACATATCTTTCAATATTCTTCTCAGCCACACAACTTGACAAGAAGTTGAGGTAGCAGCGACATACTCTGCCTCTGCAGAAGATATTGAAACAATTGGTTGCTTCTTTGATGCCCATGAGATTAGGTTCATGCCCATTTGAAAAACATGTCCATATGTGCGTTTCCTGTCATCTAGGTTGCCTGCAAAATCACTATCTGTGTAACCAGAAAGTTGATTACTATCAGATGTAGTGTACCATAAGCCAAAATTGAGAGTTCCTGCAACATATCTCAGAATTCGTTTCGCCATTTTCCAATGAAAATATTTGGGGGATTCCATGAATCTGGAAACAAGGCTGGCTGCATACATAATGTGAGGCCTAGTTGTTGTAAGATACAACAAACTGCCTACTAAACTTTTGTACAGGGTAGATTCCACTGTAGGGCCTTCGTTGTTCTTGCTCAATTTTGTGCCTAGTGGTATGGGGGTTTCTGCTGGATTGCATTCTTCCATGCGAAATCTTTTGATGATGTATGCTGCATACTTTTTATGATAGACAAAAATGCCTTTGGTTGATTGATCAACCTCAATCCCTAAAAAATATTTCATTATGCCAAGATCTGTCATCTCAAACTCAGATTGCATGGCATGTTTAAAATCTGTTAACTGAAGATTTCCCGTATAGATCATGTCATCAACATATAAACATATAATCAAAATTTTACTGTGTTGATCTGTTTTGGTGTAAAGAGTTGGCTCATTTTGGCTTCTGCTGAAACCACTTTTGATCAGATAAGTGTCAATTCTTTTGTACCAAGCTATTGGAGCTTGCTTTAATCCATACAAGGCTTTCTTCAACCGATATACTTTGGCTGGCTACTCTTGGACTTCAAATCCAGGTGGTTGATCGACATAAACTTCTTCTTCTAAAAGACCATTCAAGAATGATGACTTGACATCCATCTGGTATACTTGCCATTTGTGTTGGGCTGCTATGGCCAATAGAGTCCTTACAGTGTCTAATCTTGCTACTGGAGCAAAAGTTTCACCATAATCAGTACCTGGTTGTTGTGAGAATCCTTTGGCAACGAGTCTTTCCTTGTGTTTTTCAATCTACCCTTTTTCATTGAGTTTAGTTTTGTAAACCCACTTGACACCAATACTCTACTTGTGAGTTGGCAAATCAACAAGATCCCATGTCTTGTTCTTCTCAATGGAGTCAATTTCTTGGTTCATGGCTTGAACCCAATATGGCTCCTTAGTTTCTTCCTTAAAAGATGTAGGTTGACATGACATTAAAGCAAAAAGGTTGTGGTGTTCAAAGTCATCCAACTGCTGATGGATTTCTCTCAAAATTCGAGTTCTCTGATTTTATGGTTTAGAGAATGATTCTCTGCTGGAAGTTGAGTTATCCTGAGAATTTTCAGGTTATTGTTGTACTTGTAATCTTGGAAGAATAGTTTGAGGTACTTGTTGTTCTGAATTTTCTGCGTTTTCAAAACTTGGCAGCAATGGATTTTGACTGTCCATCTGCTGATTTTTTGAATCATTCCAGAATTCATTTTCCAGAAATTTTACATCTCTTCTGAGAATTAGTTTCTTGGTGATTGGATTGTAAAGTCTGTAAGCTTTAGATGTTTCACTATATCCAGTGAAAATACATTTCTCACTTCAGTCACCAAGTTTCTTCCTTAATTCAGAAGGTATGTGAGAGTATGCTATGCATCCGAATGTCCTTAGATGTGATACATTGAGCTTTGTCCCACTCCATGCTTCTTGAGGAAATTTCATCTTTAGACTGGTGGTTGGAGATCTATTCAGGAGATAAACTGAGCATGCTACTACTTTAGCCCAAAACCTATTTGACAAACTTTTCTTTTTAAGAAGTGTTCTTGCCATATTCATTATTGTCTGATTTTTCCTTTCATCCACTTCATTATGTTGTGGAGTATATCTGGTTGTTGTTTGCATGATAATTCCTTGTGATTTGCAAAAATTTGCAAATTCTCTGGAGTTGTATTCTCCACCTCCACCTAACCTGAGTGCTTTGATATATTTGGCACTCTGTTTTTCAGCTTCTTCCTTGAATTCTTTGAATTTTGCGAAAGTTTCAGACTTGTGTCTGAGAAAATAGATCCATATTTTTCTGCTAAAATCATCAATAAACGTTAGAAAGTAAAAGCTACCACATATTGACTCTGTTTGCATTGGTCCACATAGGTCATTGTGAACAAGTTCAAGATGTTGTTTGGCTTGATTGGAAGACTGTGGAAAACTAGTTCTCTTATGTTTTCCAAGTATGCAAGACTCACATGGGGGAATTTGCTCTTTAAATATAGGAAGACCTTTGACCATGGAGTTCTTCTGAAGACGACTTAGACTCTGAAATGGTAGATGTCCAAATCTTGTATGCCAAACCATAGTTTCATTCAAGGTGGATGCACTTTGTGCATATGGTTGAATCAGATTTGCAGTTCTGACCGTAAGGGGAAACATCCTATTCAGAGTCATATGGATTTCAGAAATCAATTTTCTGATTGGGATTTTGTCATATATCTTGCAATATGCTCCCTCAAAAATTAACTTATAGCCATGTTCAATGAGCTGTCCTACACTTAGAAAATTATGTTTCAGATCTGGAACATGATAGACATTGTTGATGTCTTTCTTTACATTTTGTTTAGTAAGAATAGGAACAGTTCCTTTTCCTTGAACTTTGACTAAGTAATCATTTCCAAGTGTAATATCAGATGAGATTGAAGAATCAATGCATGAAAGTAATTATTTGTTACCTGTCATGTGATTGTTGCATCCACTGTCCATCAACCAGAGATCTTTAGGTTGTTCTTCAGTCTTGTGGCATGAGAGAAACATACATGTTGAGGTGTCTCCCGTATGATTTGACACATGTGCTCTACCTGAGAGTTGATCTGCTTTCTTCCTCCTGCATTTAGATTCATAGTGCCCATACTTTTTGCAGTAGTATCATTGTATGCTTGTTTTGTCATTTGACCTTCTCCCTCTGCCTCTTTGAGGCTAGAAAGTCTGATGTTGATTTTGTTGCTATTGTCTTTGACCTTGGAAATTTTGATTGGGATATTTTTGTCTGTTACCTCCACTAGAGTGAGGGTTACTGTGATTGCTCCCTCTTCCTTGGTGACCTCTGCTTCTTCCTCTGCCTCTCCCTCTGCTGAAGGAGAATTGAGCTTTGAAAGCATTGGATATTGACTCTTCTATGAGATGCAGTCTTGTCTCATGTGTCACCAGAGAACCAATTAATTCATCTGTGGAAAAACTTGACAGATCCTTGGATTCAAGGATAGCTGTTACAACCATTTCAAATTTATTTGGTAAACTTCTGAGAATTTTCTCAACAATACGTTGATCAGTGATGGTTTCACCAGTCAATCTGATCTGGTTCACGATGCCCATGACTCTAGTCATGAACTGATCCACATTTTCGGACTTTGTCATCCTTAGAGTCTTGAATTGCGTCCTCAAGGTCTACAGTTTAACTGTTTTGACCCTATCATTTCCTTGGTAGGAAGATTTAAGGATGTCCCAGGCCTGTTTTGAAGTACCAACGCCTGTGATTTTTGAGAAAATCGAGTCATCCACAGAGTTTTGAATCCAGAATTTAGCTTTGTTTTCTCTATTTCGTTGAGTAGTCTAAGCAATTTTATGTTGATTAGTCATGGAAAATAGGTCTGTTGAATCTGGTTCCACATATCCATGATCCAATGGATCCCAGCACTCTTGTGATTGCAAGAAGGATTTCATCCGAAGAGACCAGAACTCATAGTTCTTTCCTAGAAGAATCAGACCCTGAGCTAGTCCTAAATTGATAGACGACGCCATATTTTTTTTTATTTAAAAAAAACTGAACAAAACAAATTTTTTTTTTTATTTACCTATCTCCTGCGTATAATTTGCAGTGACTTTAGAATTCTGCGTTCAAGATTTCACGAGTTTTTGGCTTCGCGATTCTAACGTCGAGACTTCATTATACGATTCCTCCGATCTCTTGTCTCTCCAACCTCTGATCGCTGAAACACCAATTTGTCGATGGCCGAAGAGAGCTTATCGGCCTTGAATTTGGCCTTAGTCACCGTGCAATGTGACCACGTGCCTTGATGTTAAAGCGCTACGGGATTTTCCGGTTCTTTGTCTTCAATTTGCCGAAATGCCGAGATTTTCCTTTGGACAATTCAATGGTCCAAATATTCCTATGATCTGATGGTCCAGATCCTATCGGGATTTCACGATTTGTTATTTCTCAAGTTTAGAACTCTTATCCCATAGTTTTCGAAATCGCAAACTTCGAAATGTCGATTTGCTGAAATGGCATTAACTTTAGTTAGCCCCTTGGGCTATATCTCTGGTCCACATGACCTCTTCTGACATGACCGCAGTTCCTTTCGGGGTTTCACGACTCAAACGCGCGACTACTTGGTCTCTCGACTCCTGAAAATCCGATTCTCGAAATGTCGATGGCCTTCGCTTGCGGGACTTTCCCCGAGGGCCTAGATTGTTGCCACGCATCCCCTTATGATGGAAGGTCCTCGTTGTTTCATGATTTCATGACTTGCGACTCCAAATCCTCTGACAAATTGAAACCCCGATAGCCGAAATGCCGACAGTTTCCTCGATCTCTGCCACGTGTCCGAATGAATGGACGACTGTGATCTTTTTAGGATTTCGCGATACGTGATGTTGGGATTTCACATATTGGATTTTTGGAGAGTTGTCTCCTTCACTCGTCCAACTCCTGATCCTCAATTTTGTGATGGGATAAGATCGACGACTCACGATCTATCTCGATCCAACAGTCCAGAATGACTCGTGATTTCACGATTCGCGAATTCTCACGGCAGTCTTCTGACCTTTACACCTTGCGAGTCAGCGAAATGTTGAGATCTCGCCACATGTCTCTTGATGGATGGTCCAGATGATGTTGGGATTTCGCAACTTCACAAGTCAAAGTTTCTCCTGTGCACTTCAGAGGACTAAACTTCGTGCGCTTTCTCGCAGATCCAATGACTGTCAGTCCTCTGCGCAAGATCTAATGACTGAAATTCTTTCTCCTTTTCCACGCTCTACTCATCCCTTATGAACTGGATTTCCACCTTAGATATTTTCGGAGGACGATTCTTACAGCCTCAACGACTCTTCTTTGCACATGAGATGTGTTCTTTGCTTCTGTGGAAGCAAAATTCGTGAATCTTTTAAAGATTTGAAAGAAATACACGGATTCTTTCAAGCTTGGCATTGTCTACTGCAATCTTTAGCAGATGTGAGCGATTTCCAAAGTGCTTTAAATGATGTTGCCTTCTGCAGCAATCTTTCACAAAGTTGAATGAATTCCGTGAAATCTTCAACGTTTTTTCCTTCTGAAGCTCTTCTTCGTGAATTCTTTGATGATTCTTGAAAATTGTACAAGAATATTTAAAGTTTCTTCTTCTGCACTCTCTTCTTCCTCGATCTTTTGAGCGTTGTACGCTCTGCTTCCTCTGCAAGATTCCTACGTTGATATTTTGAGAGTATTACAGACAACTCTCCAACCCTTGTGAAAAGTCTGTGTTGAGTTCTCTCAAGATCCGTGAAGCTCTACGCTATTTGAGGATCGTGTTGCTCTCCAGCCTATGTGAAGAGGCTTACTGTTGTCGCTCTGATACCATGATAAATTGTGAAGCAAGAAATGCAGAGAGAAAGAATAGAACAGAAAATAGTATATTAGAATATAAGAAGAAGAGTACAAAATGATTACATGAAGAAGTTCAGAAGTAGTAAGTCTGAAGAAGTACTATGCAATGGGAAATAGTTGAGCTAAATAGGCTCAAGAAAATCAAGAATAGAAAGTACAACTGGCCAGGATAGCTAGCAGTGTACAGTCAGCCTATTGAGGTTACATTATATTTAACAATTGGGAGAACTTATGGTTAAATCAGAAAAGAAACAGCTCGTTCGTGGAATGGAAGGCTAGAAACCCTGATCTCCCGCGTTCCTACGAGCCCATAAAATATCCATCTTTGCAGAAACGGTGTATAAGTTATTTGAATGACATCAACAACCATAAAATTTGACCATCACGCATGGGACAATAATAACTCTGGCGATGGGAGCATGACTGTTCGCAATAGTTACGACAAGAGTGCAATCCACCATGTTATAGTTGAATGCAAGAGGCGAGGACAGACGACTAATATATTCTCTGCTTTACGGGCTTTAGTGTTAGTGAAACCCAAGGTAATCCTTTCTGATAACTATTTTCATTTTTCTGTCCTTCAGATCTTGACACTGTGACTAGTTATATCCTGTCACCTTGACTGGTTAGTGGTTCCTCGTTAGTGGTTCTAATTGTTCATTAATTGCTGACTGCAGTGTGATATAGAAGGCGGGCAGAGCTACAGTGCTTCTGCAAACGAAAGATTACGTCATTCACCTGAACAAGCATATACAACAACTGGAGCAACGAAATAGAGAGTTAGAAGCGTTATTATTAGAGATATTGTCGGGCACATAGATGATCAATTCACTACATTAGTAGATAACCTAATGTTAAGATTCACTTATAATTTTTATTTTTATTAAACTTCTTCTTCTGTGAACACAATGTCATAACCTATTATGTTTATGTTTCACTTAACACAAGGTCATTGTTAGAGATAATTCTTCATTAATGTTGTATATTATAGTTTGAGTCTGTTGAGATATTTTCTCAATTCCTCCATTCATGTTCAGAATCTGTTGGATCTCACTCCAACTATATATACCTGATGTATCTCTGTTTATTGTGTGCAATACAAATTATCATTTGTGTGTTTATCTGTAATGGATACTCTCTGTTTCTCTATTTTGGTATCAGAGCTCATTTGAGCCTCACTTCCTTATGGGAGGGCTTAGGAAATGGAAGAGATATGAGGATTGATCCTCTGTACATAGGTTAGTGTAACGCACCCACTACCATAATCATGTTTTCGTTGATTTCTGCAAAATCAGAGCCCCCAAAATATCTACGGAGGCCTAGCGTAAGCTAGCTCTCTCTCTCTCTCTCCCATGTGATCGTGGGTCATGATCACAGGTAAAATAATCATGGAGCCTCTTTGTATTTCATGCCTCAGCACTACAGGAATGTCTAATTGTTCGACTCTGCAACCGACGAACCCTGACAGGGCTAGTGACTGGCCAATAGGGACGAATCCCTACAAGGTTAGCAAATGGCCATTAGGAACGTCCCTATCGCGTGGTTGAGTGAAGTAAAGGTGGTCAGAGGGGAAACATGACCTGGAGGGAAACGTGATAGGAGGTGGGTCCCGCTTCACATGCCACACAATTTTGGACCCCCTCCATTAAAGGCAAAATGGAAAGGGGGGTCCTAAATTCGCCTGAATGTCGTTGATCAAGGAGAATAAATCCTGACCATTCAAGAGTTCTGTGTTTGATTCTGGACCCCCCCCCCTCACCGCTAAAGGTAGAACAACAAGGGGGCTCTGGAATGAAGCCTCAGTCGTAGATCTGGGTGGGTGGACTCTGGCCGTCCAGATCTTCTTGCTACTTACCCTAATGCGCATTCGCGCCCCTGCTTAAAGATGACATCTCTTCTTCACATCTCCCAGTCATCCTAGACCTTGGATCCTCTGAGAGGCTCCTATCCATTCATCAAAGCCTAACCACATGCTAACATCTCGATGTTTACAAGTCTGGATTTCAGTGTTTGAGAGCACAGGGGAACATGCCCTTCGGTATCCCGAATGACGAAACGTCGAAGTGTTGAACAAGCCTCAATCGATGATTAGCCCCTTGGGTTATGCCTTGGTCAATATGACCTCTTCCCATATGACCACAGTCTCTCTTCCGTCGAGATTTATCAAGGCGAGAGCCCGACCTCTTCTCAACGGGACTCCCGAATCCCCGATGCCTGATTTCCCGAAACGGGTAATCTCTCGACATGTAGCCTCCCAAAATTGGTCGATCTATGACTTATTCGGGGTTTCCACCATGGAACATTTCGATCTCTCGTCACCAGAACTCCCGAGTTCTCGATTCCCAATTTCCTGAAATGGGAAATCTCATGACGCATGGCCTCCCTTAATCGGACGACCCAAATCTACTTTAGGGTTTCTACCATGGAATGCCTCGATCTTTCATCACCAGAAATCCTGAGTTCTCGACTCCTGATTTCCCGAAGTGGAAAGTCTCTTGATACGTGGCCTCCATTAATTGGATAGTCTAGATCTATTTCGAGGATTTCGCCCCTATTCACTGGGGGTTTAACCCTCGGGTATCTCTTGACAGATCCAATGGCTGTCGAGTTTTCCAGCCGAGATCTGATGGCTCAGACAGGTTCCTAACTTGTGTGCTCTCCCATGACTCCCTGGACACGGAAACATCAACGATCCAGATGCTCTCATGGATCTTGGGAATATACGGTCCCGACCTCTTCGCTACCCATGAAGACACAGAAAGTCACAGGGGTAAGTCACTTAACATCCTACTTTCTCATACCAAATCTAACGGTCATGAGTGACCACAGATTTCCTGACAAAATCTCATCCGTCGATCACCACCTATCAAGGTTAAGGTACTTAACTTTCCATCTTCTTCTTCTTATCTGATGGTCATGAGTGACCATAGATCTCCGGATGGGATCTCGTCCGTCGTTTCTATACTTATCAGGGATTTCTTAAGGCCTTGTGCCTTCACGTCCCCCTTCCAGGCTCTTGATGGGATTTTCAAGAAGGGTATCTCTATGGGGAGGTTTACCCAGGGTACTATCTGAGGCAGATAAGGGTATCTCTCTCCCGAGAACCAGGTGTGAAGTCTGAATTAGAACAGTATCCATATAAATAATGATTTATGAGAACATAAGCCATACATAGTCTTTCCATTATAAACATACAACTACCAGTATTGATCAAAACATCATACAGACATTCTTATACTGAAATTATTCACAATTTCACAACTTATGAGCATAATTGTCAGAATACACATATTTCAAGATGCCAAAGGCAAAACACTTATCAGAAAGTAACACCAGGGGTTATACAACTACTGAGAGGGGTGCTCGTTTCCATCCAACCATAGGCTCAGCGACTCCCAGTGGATTTACCACTAGCCACCCCCGAGTTGAGACCACAATGTTGTGAGATTGCGTCTCTGTTTTCCAATGACCGGGAGCGAAGGTTAATCTCCTTCCTCTCTGCTATCACTCACTCTGCATATCGCCAGAGTTCTCTTTCCCCCCTCGCATCTCTACCCAATCGCTTCTCCCCCATGCCTTATCCTCTTGCGAGGTTGTGTGTGGCGTGATAACCCTCGCGTTGGTCAGGCCTGATGGCTCTACGGATGGGCGGTTCTCCTCCCCATCCCTCATTAATTCCTGAGGAGCCATCTACCTACCAGCCTAAGAGACATTTAATTCGGGGCTAGCGAGCCGCTTTTGGTTATCTGGGCCAGTGAAGTCCAAATACAGTATTGATTTTCGGTGGAAGTTAACGCCACCTTTCCATGTGCCTTCCACCGCCTTTCTTCAGCCATCGTGGTCTCTTTTTCAGCATATCCCCTCTCAACAGTACTGCAATATAAATTCATAATATTATTCACATTCATCGACCTTTTCCATAAGGTCCATTCACATCACACATTCTCATTTCTGAGTTTTGCCACAGTTCTTGGCCAATCTAGTTATTTTTACAAACTGAGGGAAACATGGTGTTACAATTCCCTCCCCCTTAAAGGAAAATTGTCCTTGATGTTATATCTATCAACATGTCATGCATGTATAGATTTAAACAAAATCGGATATGCCTGTTTCATGGCATCCTCCATTTCCCATGTAGCCTCATCTGGGCCAAAATGTTTCCACTGCACCTTGACCTGTGCAATGGTTCGGTTCCAGAGCGGGGTTTCCTTTCTGCCCAATATGCATTGGGGTTCTGGTAGAAATTCTCCCTCTGGTTCCACCTGGATCATAGACCAGTCAATTATATGATTAGCATCATGTACATATTTCTTTAATAATGAAACATGGAAAACATTATATGCTTTTACTATGGGAGGAAGTGCTAGCCGATAGGCTACAGATCTCACTCTATCTAGAACCTAAAAGGGTCCACAATACCGGTGTGCCATCTTGGCACAAGCTCCCATTTTTAGGTAACTCTTCTTGGGCCTAAGTCTTAGATATACATGATCTCTCATTTTGAACTCTCTTGGATTTCTCTTTTGGTCAGCATAACTTTTCTGTCAGTTCTGAGCGACCTTGAGATTTTGTTTTATCTAAGTCACTTGTTGTTCCATTTCTTTCAACATGTCGGGTCTGAAAGAAATCTTATTTACAAGATTACTCCAGCTGACTAGAGTATTACATAGCCTACCATAGAGGACCTCAAAGGGATGCATCCTTAACGATGCTTGGTAGCCATTTTTGTAGGCGAATTCTACCAATGGCAGGTAGTCTTCCCATTTCCTGGGTTGATGCATTACATGCATCCTTAAAATGTCCTCTAATATTTGATTCACTCTTTCTGTCTGTTCATTGGTTTGAGGGTGATAGGTGGTGCTAAACAAAAATTTGGTTTGTAAACCAACCATTAGTGATTTCCAAAAATTGGAAGTAAATTTTGTGTCTCTGTCAGACACTATCTCTTTCGGCATACCGTGTAGTCTGAATACCTCTTTCATGAATACCTGGGCGATATCTATCCCCTTGCAGGTTGATTTGACGGGGATGAAATGAGCAGACTTGCTCAGTTTATCCACCACTACCATAATGGCATCATTATGTATGGGGGAAGTTGGCAATCCAGTGATAAAATCCATGGAGATGGTTTCCCATTTCCATTATGGGATGGGTAAAGGTTGCAATAGTCCTGCTGGGTGTCAATGTTCTACTTTAACCTATTGGCACTCTATGCATCGGGCCAAATATTTGGCTATGTCTTTCTTTAATCTAGGCCAATAAAATTGTTTCCGGGTGGCAGTGATCATTTTCTGGTATCTTGGGTGACTAGTATATGGTCTTTTATGTCGTTCATCCATAATGAACCTCCTCAAGTCGTCACAATTTGGAACATACAGTTTATCTCTGTAAGTGAGCAGACCTCCTTCGATCATCTGGTAGCCTTCATATTTTACTCCAGAGGGTTCTTGTTGTAGGTACAAGGTCACGGTCTGAATGAAGGGATTTGTCTCTTGTGCATTTCTAACTCTGATCTTGACATCTGTCTCGTAGGTACTCACCACTGCCAGGTGAATTGTTTTCATGCTTCTACTAAGGGCATCGACCACCCTATTTTCTTTCCCTTTAATGTGTTTGATTTCAAAATACAATTCACTAAGGAGGGCCATCCATCTAGCTTATCTGGAATTGAGCTTTGGTTGGTCAAACAAATATTGCAATTCACAATGATCTGTCATAAGTACAAATTTTCTTCCCAAGAGGTAATGCCTCCACATTTTCAAGGCATGCACTATGGCAACCAGTTCTATATCATGAGTCACATAGTTGACTTCATGTTCATTCAATTTTCAGGATTCATAGCAGATCACACTTCCTTTCTGCATAAGGACTCCTCCGAGCCCTTCTTTACAGGCATTTGTGCACACAAGGAAGTCAGCTTTTGGGTCAACGATTTTCAACACGGGTGCATGGGTTAGTAGATGTTTCAGGGTTTGGAATCTTTCTTCACATTTCTGTGTCCACAAGAATTTTGTCCCCTTCTTTTGGAGGGTAGTGATTGGACAACCAATCTTGGAGAATCCTTTTATAAATCTCCTATAGTATCCTACTAATCCCATAACGGATCTGATGTCTGAAACATCCTTCGGGGTAGGCCATTCCATGATAGACCTGATCTTGTCAGGATCTACTGCTACCCCTTCCTCGGATAGAACATGTCCCAAGTAATGTATTTGCTTCTGAAAGAAGTCACATTTGTTGAATTTAGCATAGAGATGATGCTCTCTTAGCACTTGCAGCTCAAGTCTAAGATGTTCTTCATGTTCTTCTCTATTCTTAGAGTAGATTAATATGTCATCAATAAAAACTAATACAAATTTATCTAAAAATTTACTGAGTACATTGTTTATTATGCACATGAAAGTGGCAGGGGCATTGGTTAACCCAAATGGCACTACCACAAACTCATAGTGACCATACCATGTCCGGAAAGTAGTTTTATGGATGTCTTTACCCTTGATTCAGACTTGATGGTATCCTGACCTCAAGTCTATCTTTGAGAAAATAGACGCACCTCCCAACTGATCGAATAGATCATTGATCCCGGGCAAGGGGTACTTGTTCTTTATGGTTACTTTATTGAGTTGTCTATAATCTATACACAGCCTAAGGGTGACATCCTTCTTTTTCACAAACAGGACTGGTGCTCCCCATGGGGACACACTGGGTCGAATATAACCCTTATCCATCATTTCTTTCAATTGCAATTTTAGTTCCACTAACTCAGGTGTGCCCATCCGGTAGGGTGTCCTAGACACCGACACCGCTACTGGTGCAAGTTTTATCAAGAAGTCAATGTCTCTTCTCGGAGGTAGACCCGGTACCTCTTCCAAAAACATATCTCTGTATTCTCTCAGGATAGGGTGATCATCAAGGCTTGGTTTATCACCATTGATTGTTTTCAACACCAGTATTTTATATAGGGGACATCCTTTTCGACAATAATTTCTCATTTGCAGGGCTGATATTTGCCTCACCGAGATGGGTTTTCGGATCCCTTGAAGGGTTATCCTTCTTCCTTCTTTACTTACACACTCCAAGGTTTTATGGTAACAATCCAGTCTAGCTTTATGGGTGGCTAGATATTCCATACCAATCAACAAATCGTATGATCCTAGGGGTAATACGTTAAGGGTTGCTTGGGTGGGGAATTCACCCAACATTAATTGGCAGGCTGGTATGACCTCTGCTACCCTTATTTTGGTGCCAGTGGCTAACTGTACCAACCATGGCTTGGTTTGTTTTTGTGGCTATAGTTTACACTTATCAACAGATTTAGGGGCTATATAACTCAAATTTGAACCAAGGTCAATCAAAACAGACACCGGATGGTTGAAAATCATACCTTCTATTTCCACCACTGAATCTTGGTGGTCAGCTTGGTTATTATCCAATGCTGCATAAATCTGCGACACACTCCTTTCCACATCATTGACTGTGGTAGCTTCCTGAATGTTATAAACTTTTTGACTGTTCTGTTGTCGGTGTGGACAGTCTCTTAGGAGATACTCTTCTCCGCAACCACAACATTTCAAAGTTTCTCTCTTTGAGTTATCAGTCTT